>JAOWAW010127082.1:0-23128 GCA_028565695.1 Nicola tetela
GAATTTTATGATATGATTCACGCATACATGTACACCTGTAGCTAGTGTAAACATCCATACTGTTGTTAGTGTCTTGTATACAATCCCGCAACATTTATGTTGTTTTCCCCTATAATAATAATAATAATAATAATAATAATAATAATAATAATAATAATTATTATTATTATTATTATTATATATCCAACTTGAACATGTTGCATTGCGGCGTGCATGACAAGGTCATGAGTCACGGGACATGATGTCAGTCATGGGACACTACAAACACCTAAAGGACAATCCTTCCTGCATTTCACAGCAGTTGACCCAGCGTTTTAGGCCGATCACTCAAGCTTGGCAGAAGGCCCACCTTGATGTGCTTGAAGCGCTATTTACCAAGAGACTATCACCTAATTTGTGTAAAAAAAGATTATGTTCACGTTTTAGACTTCTTTTAGTTAGCACTATGGCATTTCTCAGCCGATGGTCGTGTTGACTTAGTGTTGGTGTCAAGTCTGTTGATTACCTGTCAGTAAGTGTATTTACGTGCGTTTCTTGTTTGTTTTAACGACAGTTCCCAGTGTAGCTCCTGAATACGTGACTGGGTGAAAAGCTTTGAGTATATCTTTGCCTGAAGAAAGTATGTCTCTGAGTAAGTTCAATCTATTGTCAGCTTTATATATCTTTGCCCCCATATCCAATCTTGTGAAATATGCACACACACATATACACACATAAATATACATATGGGGGCAAAAAAATGAATTATTTTTCATACCAGTATAACATGACTGTTCATTCTCTTGTTGGGACATAGTATGACATTCAGGCTTTCTTCCTTAGCACCAGCTAAATTTTTTTTAAAGGAACGACATTTCGACCTGGTTTCCAACCTGACGAAGACCTGGGTAACCAAGTCAAAATGCCGTTCCTTTGAAAAGAGTTTAGCTGGTGCTAAGGAAGAAAGTCTGAATGCCAGGATAACATGTTTGTAGAATCCTCTCTACAGTGAGAAAATTACAAGGAGGAAACAAAGAATTCTTCTTCGAAAAAGCGATCACAACCAATGCAATTGTGACTGCCCATAGACTGCTCACACACCACCCAGACACAGCTGGTACTTTTGCTAACAAATCTTATTTGTGAGCCATCAAATAGATGTACAGACACGAACATAACTCAAATATGAATGCAAACACTTTTTGACAGGGTCCCTTCACGTTGCTACCACTCTGACCAGAGATCTCTCTTCTCTGTTTCCTCTCACTTCCATACAGGAAAGGAAATGAAAAACAAAGCCATGGCATTATACGCTGAACCCTTGAACCTTTGAACCATGAGAAAATCGTAAATATATCAGTGGGCTATAGAAATAGCAGAATAATTTATGTAAACTACTAACATGACAATATTGCCATGTACCCACATACCCAAAAGTAGACTGCTGAGTGTGTTTTCCAATTAACTTCTGATCTTTGAACTTTTCAAAGTCTGTGTGTATATATGGGGCAAAAACGAACTATTTCAAAACATGTTGCCATGCACCCACACACCTAAAAGTAGACTTGAGTGTGTTTTCTAAATAACCTCTGATCTTTAAACTTTTCAGAAAATGTACGCCTTGTCCATGCAACATACTGTATAAGTAGAAAGGTTCGTTTGGAATTTATTTTAGTTAATTTCTTTTGGACTCGTGAATGAACTAAAATACATTCCAAACAAACTTTTCTGCTTATACAGTACACAATCCTACATGCACATGCATGCATTTCACACAAACGAAAATAAATTCCGAATGAAAGGCCTTCTTTTGACAATGAACGAAAGTTTTCGTGAACGAAAATTTCTTCTTATACAGTACTTCATTGTTTGGATGAAAATCCTCTATTTTTACTGATTATGTGTTTCACATACATTTATATCCATAATGAAAGGATTAAGTCGGATACTGTCAAGAAAATGCAACACTGTAAGCATTCATCATGCCGAAAGAAATTTATTAGCTTCTTTACTTACCCACAACATCCAGTGTGTAAGAGTGCGGAGATTCAAGTCGTAACAGACCCGAAGATCTACACTTATAGATGCCAGTAAAGTTGGCTGTAAGCACAGATGGTGCAGCTGGCCAGAAGAGGAAATAGGATGGAAATACTGGGACCTGTTGTGCTTCATTTATGACTGTGCCGCTGTCAGTGGCAATTAATTGCAAAAAGTCTTGCTTTGTAACTTCGGTGTGGTAACAGTACGGAAGATAACTGGAAGCACGAGTAAAGTTTAGAACATATGCCAAAGGAGTCCCCACACGATATACAGCAACGTAATCGCCTGCAGTTACCAAGGCAGATCTCAAATTGGGCTGACCTGTATCCAAAAGCAGAAAGTCAAATTCGAAAACATTTTAATACTTCAATCATGCTGAACATTTTCTGACTTGAAAAAAACTATCTACTACACTGCTGTCTGCGGTTGAGAATGGATTACTACTGCTACTAATAATTTTTATGAGATCTTTTGCCTTGTTCTAATTGGAAATCAACCCATAGGTGCACTTTCTACAGAATGCCCAGCTGCTTAACAGTGTATACCAGCATAGTTAAGTCTCATGACCTGATACAAATACCATATTTTCCTTCCTATCCATTATACCTCCTATCAGGTGCTTAATTCTTTCAGAACCCAAGCTTTGCTGGGAAATGTCAAAAAATTCCAGACTTTTTCAAGACCTAGATTCCAGACCAGGACTATTATGAATATACCATTAAAATGTCAGACTTCAGTCTTCAATTTAAGCAGTGAAACCTACATTACGCAACCACTTTTGTTTGCACAGACAGTTGTACATAAGTGATATCCCTGTAGTAAGTAGCCACCCTACTTTATGCGACCAGCGACTGCCTTTTTCAGTCCAGTGAACACTATTTACAGTGGAAACTCGCCTAACGATCACATCAGGAAAGCTACAATCTCGGAATTACGACCACTTTTTCCCAGTGTGAAGTTGCTCCTTCCTCTTTCCGGTTTCATAATTTCTCTGAACTTTGACCCCAAACCCGTGCATGTACCTACTTGTCAAACTAGCCTTGACCTCTGATCATACAACCGGTGCATGCCTGTTGTTATGCGATTGTTGAGCCTCGTGTGGCTTCTTTTTCTTTCTTCTCATTCACGCTTCGTTGTTCTGTTTTTCTTCTTGTGGTCTAGGTCAGTTTTGGTCAAGCCGAGACTTGAAGATTTAATTAAATCAAAGCCTTTGCGAGTTAAGTGACGGAGCGGGCCACATTTTGACGCCGTGGACAGGATCCGGGTGTCGCGACAGTTCGACGAGTGCCTGTTCGATGCGAGATGTACCGTCGAACCCAGTTAAACGCCTAACCATTTCAAAGATATGCGGCTAAGTCTAGCTCCAGTTAGTCGACGGACTACTTAGGCGAAAACTGCTCGATCGACAAACCATTTCGACGACGTACCAATTCAACAAAAGATATATTTATGATCATAATATAACCAAAACGCAGAATAAAGGACACAAAGACAAGAAGACGCAATTTTCAAATCGACAAAAAGACGTACTTTTCATTTCAAATCATGTGAAATGTTACGTTGTGAGCAATTCCACGTAAAAATTTTAATGGTTCCCTATCCTCGAAAGAGTGTACTAGTGTGCGGAGTCGCCGGTCAACTGCCACGTATTTCTTCTTCCTGGGCGGCCGTCCTTCCCCTACGATGACTTTTCCATGCGTTGGCGTGTCATCTTTTGTTCAGCTCTGACGGCGTCAATTTAGCTTCCACAGAGTGGGATGGTGGCAAGTGACAGTGGATGAAAAGCGGCGATGCCACCCTTCCATGGCGTTGTTTGTCCTGTCGTGCGTTTCAAGGGTCCGCTGATGGACGTTTCACAAAACCGGCGGAAACTGAGGTGAGCGTCTTCCACCGTTAGGTCTAAGCCGGCCAATGTAATAGGTCTCAAAATAATCAAAGACAGGGTTTAGCTCTTCAGGAGCGTTTCCTTCCAACAACTCAAAATAATCCATTACATCGGCTAGCGGGACGAACGCAAGCGCTGGGATCTGTCTTGTCCACAAGGCGAATTCAGCATCAGTGGCATATCGTTCTTGTAGTCCAGCTGACTACGTGTTTGTAGATGTTTTGGCACAAATGAAAGAAACACCCGCTGACCTGGACATCGGGGAAATTATGTTTTAGAGCATTGATTGCGCCTATTTCAACGTCTAAAAGACAAGGCGAAGGATCCAGGCCCTGCTTAATTTGTGACAATCACACTGAAACAAACAGCCGTGCGTCTCTTGAGTCTTGTTTGGAAGTAGTGCGTATACTAAAGGCAATACGTACGTTATCAAAGAAAGTCCGTGCACAGTGTAGAGTTGCGAAAATAACCTAGGAACTGTCTTAAACGTCCCATCCAAATACCATGCATCGCATCTTTCCGAGGTATCCATGTTAGTCTCCGTGCTAAAAGCGAGCATTCACTGCTCACCGGCTTCTGGACCACTGTCGAACAGAACGAAATTTTCGCCGTCCACATCCCGATAGGGCGCAGGAAGGACGATTTCATACAAACAGCCGGGATTTGCAGCAACATGTTCTGCCCTTATGCACTCTCGTTGAACAGATCTTCTTAGAGTGGACCTTGACGGCAGTTTTGCTGCGGTTGCAGGAGAGAGACTTTCACTTGCTTGGGTCAATATCTGTTGAGTTGACTCCACTGTTCCAACTCCCCTCTGCGCTATGTTTGTCGGGCTTGTGCGACCTCGGGCAAGACTGCATCGGGCGCATGGCTGTGGGTTCCCGTCAAGGCGACTATTAGGTCGTTCTCTGTCTGAAGCCGCCCTTTGCAACTGAGTTCGTCCTTCCTGTCGCACTTCCAGTAAGTGACATCACCAGTTCCATCTTTATTCCAAACATAGCTATATCCCCGGAAAATTAGTTTGGGCCCACCTCGTTTAGTACGACATGTTACGTCTGGTTCACAGGGATCCATTATCCACCAACGGAAGATGACTGATACGAGCTGCCAAAGCTGTAAGATTTCTTGGTGAGACTATCCTTGGCCTCAAAATTTAAGCGTTAGTATCGGATTGGTTGTGCAGGTCATACGTCGAAACAGTTTTCGTGATAATGTCGCGCGATGTAGGGTGCGCGCGATGTGTAGGTCATTCTGCGAACTGGATTGGTGCCAAACAGGAATCTACGCAACGTCGCACGTCGAACAGGCAGGCTGCGAACTGTGCTATTTTGTAAGAGAACGCAGCGCCCTAGAGGGCTATGATGGTACGGGCGACTGGGGAACGTATCTGGAATATTTTCGAAATTGCAGGGCATTGAATGGATGGACAGAGGAGCAAAATGCCCGAATTTTAGCTGTACGTCTCCGAGGCTCGGCACAGCTCTTCCATTCTGAGTTGGCTCAAGACGTCAAAGATGACTGGGACGAGCTGATCGAGGCCCTGGGTGGAAGATTTGCCCCACGCAATCAACAGCAGCTCCACAAGAGCACCTTCAAAAATCGTTTCAGGCGTCCAGGCGAGGCTCTTCCCGAACTCGCTGACGAACTTCGTCGTCTCAGCAGCAGGGCATACCCCACGGCTAATCGAGAATTACGTGACGAACTTGCCAGAGACCAATTCATCGACGCAGTTCGTTCTCATCGTCTGAAACTGCTGTCGAAGGAGGCAACGTTGGGTACGCTCGACGAAGCCCTTGACCTCGCGCTCAAGCTCGAAGGCTTGTCAGCCTCGAACGAACCGACCAAACGGCCCGCCCATCCCGACGAGTTGTTAGCTGCAACTGCAGCTCATTCAACGTTCGCAGGTGAAGTACACCCAATGTTCCATGCTTGCCCTTCACCATCAGCTGTGAACCGACTGGATGCTGCCGTCGACCGCCTCGACAAGGCAACTGCAGCTTTGGATACGCAGATCGAAAAGATGTAAACGTGTTTCACTGGCTCTGTTCAACATGCATGCTCAGAGCCACGCCACAGTGCAGCGTCCGCCCACGCAGCCACGGCCAGTGACTTCCGATGCAGCCTCTGCAACTCCTGAACGCCAGCGGCTTCGACAACGAAGACCAAGATCAGAAATGACATGTTTTTGCTGTGATAATTTGGGTCACTATGCTAACGAATGTTCTCGTCAGATGCAGGGAAACGAGCAATGATCTCCGCCGCGGATCGGGCAGAAGATCGCGGCGTGAGGACCCAGCACTCCAATTCGAATCAGGAGTCGTATATGTTAATTAACTAATTGATGACCATGGAGAGGAGCTTGACAAACCTTCGACAATGGACCTCAAATGGCCTGACTGGGATGCCAGTTGTGAGGAAGATGTTGGAACTAACGGAAATTAATCTCTTTTGGGGGAGCAAAACAACGAGAAAATAAAAAAATCAAAATTTAATGGTAATGACTGGTCATGTCAATGCTGTACGGGCTCAAATTCTGGTAGACACTGGTGCCGCAGTAACTCTCTTATCAGAGTGGTTTGTTAATGTGGACCTTGGCATGAAAACGAGAAGCCTTGACCCCATCAAGGACACAACACTGGTTGGCGTAGGAGAAATTGAGATTGATTTGGCAGGCAAGTTCATTGCAGAAATTTCCTTCGGCAATGCAATCTGCGTTCATGATGTTTTTGTGGTAAGGGGACTTTGATATAATTGTTTGTTGGGCCGAGACCATTTAAGTCACGTGCCGTGCACGATTTCCTCTGCTGGAGATGGAAAGTTATGTTTTTCAATTTCGTAAAGAGATCTACAAGGACACACAGTGAGCGGATGTTTATTCAGAGAACGTTTCGGCGTTCAACGCCTTCTTCAGCTCTACTTTCCAAGTCTGGTGTACGGTTGAAACTGTTGGCGCAGTGTAAGAATGAGTGGTTACATCCTGGTGCATGTTGTTAGGTGTGTGATTGAGGTGTGAGCCGAGAATAAGCGGGTGCGAAATGAGAGCAGGTGAGAGTTTATGTGTGGGTGTAGAAAGGGTGTGTTAATTTGTGACAGCGATGTGTAGTGTGAGTGTGTCCGTGTGCCGTGGGCGGTGGGTGGCTTCACGGGATGTCAAGGGAAGAAGCCTGTGCCAAGGTCCTCTTGGCGGCGATTCAGCGTGGGCTTTCTCATTTTCATGGCCATGGCCTCTTCGATGTGCAGTCGTAGCACGTCCCGATGGCGTTTCAGAATGTTGAATCGAATTCTTGGTCCAGCCTGTGAGTGCTTTTCGGCGTAGTGGTCGCCGAATGTTGACATGTGCGTGCGCTGTTTTGCTGATGATACGTGTTCCCTTGCTCGGTTATGTAGACGGCGAGTTGTCATCCCGATGTACGTTTCCTCGCAGATTGTGCATGTTGCGGAGTATACAACTGATAGAAGATCACACCCACTTATTCTCACACCTCAATCACACACCTAACAACATGCACCAGGGTATAACCATTCATTCTTACACTGCGCCAACCGTTTCAACCGCACACCAGACTTGGAAAGTAGAGCTGAAGAAGGCGTTGAACGCCGAAACGTTCTCTGAATAAACATCCGCTCACTGTGTGTCCTTGTAGATCTCTTTACTAACTTCATAATGGGAGTGAGTTATAAAAAGTCCTATCAGCCCCCTTTTTCAACTTCACCAGGTCGGGTGACAACCTATAATGCCAATCGGTCGCGTGTTATACTCAAACGTCGAGTGACGGTTCCTGCAAAACATGAAATGTTGGTAGAGGGTATTATTCGCTGGAAATCTGGTGAGGCTCCTGCTCCGGTTGCATTAGTGGAAGGAAATTTGCACAAAAATTTGCAAAAAAGGGTTTCTGGTGGCAAACGAGTGTGTTTCCTTTTCTGGTAATGGTAAAATTCCCATTCAAGTTCTCAACCCTACTGATGCCCCTATTACTCTGGGATGGAAACGTGTTTGGCCCTTTGTTGGCGAAGCT
Source organism: Nicola tetela (assembly GCA_028565695.1). NCBI lineage: Eukaryota > Metazoa > Porifera > Calcarea > Clathrinida > Clathrinidae > Nicola > Nicola tetela. Next base: position 7,921 of record JAOWAW010127082.1, read on the forward strand.
GAGGTGTTGGAACAAGTTGAGGAGCAATGTCCTTTACAGCCAACAACTCCAGATTCTGTGGCAGATCCTCTAGTTGACAAAAGTCCAGTTGTACATCACTTGTGGTGCATTCACCAGCAACTTGTTCTTGAGAATGGAGTTCTTTACTGTCGTTTCTATGATCCTGACCCAAGTCGACCCTTTATCTTACAACTACTTGTACCAGCGCATTTGCGTACTACTCTTCTGGCTGCTTGTCATGATCGTAACATAATGGGATATTTCACCTTTAACAAAACACTTCATCGGTTACGACGACGCTTTCATTGGTAGTCTCCTGCAAGATGTAATGGATTGGGTGACAAGCGTCGCATTGCACCCCTTGTTAGTGTTTGGTCTGGTTACCCATCCGAACACGTGGCTATGGATCTTGTACCGAATTTACCTCTTACTGAATCTGGTAATCACCATCTTTTGGTCGTTATTATTTTACTAAATGGGTTGAAGCTTTTGCTTTCCTGACATGCGTGCTACTACCATTGCAGATGTTTTCCTCACGAATATCGTTGCCCGTTTTGGTGTTTCAGTGTCTCTTCATACGGACCAGGGCTCTAACTTTTGAGTCAAGTCTGTTCAAAGATGTCTGCCGGCTTCTTGGAATTCACAAGACCCGAATCACAGCCTAGCATCTGGCAGGGGATGGTCTCATTTAACGTGCTAATCAAACCTTGAAAGTTAATTCTTCTTTCTCATTTGGTCTCATCTGATCATCAGAACTGGGATGTGTGTCTCCACGCTGCTCTAATGGCCTTGCGCAGTGCTGTACAAAGTTTGACAGGGTACACACCTTCTTACCTTCTCTTTGGTTGTGAGATGTGAGTACCAGCCAATGTTGTCCTTTGTCTGCCACCTGATACACCCAGGTTTCCTATGCTAGCACCAGTACCTTATGCACTGGCTGTTCACAAACGCATGGAGATTTCATATGACACTGCTTGATACTGACTAGAACGTGCACACCAATTTCAAATGGAACATTTTGATCGTAAAGCTGTTCTTCCATCTTTCAAGGTGAATGATCATGTGTGGCTCTTGTCACCAGCTGTTCCACCGGGCGCTTCTTGTAAGCTCTACCAGCCTTGGTAAGGCCCGTGTGTTGTACTTTATTGTCTCTCAGATGTGACACATCGTATCTGTGACAGCTGTCCACCCTACAAGACCTCCATTGTTCATACAAACCAGTTGAAGCGTTGCTACGTTTGCATCAGTCATCCAGCGGTTACTCCAGAGAAGTCAGTTCAGCTTGGTGATCTTTCACCCTATTCTTCATGTTTTGCTTCATCTTCATCAATGCAGTTACAGGCGGATGCCACCGATTTTCTCTATGCACCCCTACAAAACGGCAAGACGTGGTATTCTGATATTCCTCTTCCTCGGGATCACCCCATTCGTGCACATCAGATGCCAGCACATTTCAGAGACTATGTTCTTAATTTCTAGGCTTTCTCTCTCTCCTCAAGACATGTGGCCATGTCTTCCCCAGGGAGGGAGGAATGTGTGAAGTTGCTCTTTCTGCTTTCCAGTTTTGTAATTTCTCTGAACTTTGACCCCAAACCTGTGCATACTTGTCAAACTAGTTTTGACCTCTGATCATCGTGCATGCCTGCTTTTATGCTATTGTCAAGCCTCATGTTGCTCCCCTTTTTGTTTCTTCTTCTCATTCATGCTTCATTGTTCTCTTTTTTTCTTTCTTGTGGTCTATGTTAGCTTTGGTTGTGAGTGAGGGGACTTCTGCAAGCAGCGACTGCCTTTTTCAGTCCAGTGAACACCATTTACGTAGCTGGTCTGTAATTAGGGGTGGTTTGCAGCAGTTGGCATCAAAATTTGGAGGGGTCTGGCAGAGTCCTCCCATGAAATTTTTGAAATTTAAGGTGGCTCAATCCCCATTATTTAATTCTCAGGACTCTTGCAGCTGGATATGGTAGCTTGTTGTTTTATACACAATTTCTAGCAGACGTATAATATTGATTTTAGTACACTGCCAGTCAAAGCATGGGTTTGCACAGAAAAAAGTTCAAAATATCCAAGGTGTAAACCATCGCTCGAAACTTCTAGGGTGGTGCACGCGCTCCACGTCCCACTATACGAGCTATGTACCTGGTGGAACCTTGCCTAACGACCTCATCAGAAAAGCTACCACCTCGGAATTATGACCACTTTTCCTGGTCCCAACGCGACTGCCATTTACTCATATTTAACACACTCAGACAAAGAAATGGTTGGCGGTTCAATGGGGGCACTGAGGGTCGAGGCATGCAGGTGGGTGGTCATGGATACCACAGCTGTGGTGCATGAACCACAGGAACACTGATACTGGTGGATAAACAGAAACGGTGATACACCTATAGGGTGTACTGAACACCGACACCAAACCGACCTGGAGCAGGTTACCTGACAGGGGTTAAAATGTTGATAGATTGCCTGCTGCATACTCGAGTTCCTCAGACATCCCTTGTGCTTTATTGATGAATGATTGATGCATGTGGGTGTAGTGGGTGGGTAGGAGGCGTGAAGTAAACTCTTCCACTCCGCGAGAGGAAGGAACTGGCTTGTTGCGAGCGTTGCGCTTGTTTATGTACTCTGAAAAAGGCACCTTTATTGGCGGGTGGGGCCTCAAAGGCTAGTGTGAGGTAAACGCAACTATGATTGGCTTTGATGTGGCCCGCCATTCGTGCAAAGTCACAAACAAGTGGCAAATGAATATAATGTGGCTGCCTGTGCGCTTAGCACCAGCGCTGGGCTATGTAAACGGTTTCTTGCATATGCCCATGAGCGTGCTTGGTTAGAGATGTTAACCTTCGTTTTGTTAACTGCTATTTGCTGAGCAAATGCTTGTGCTAAAAACTTTCAGAAATACGACCACTCAAAATTCTGAGTTACGACCACTGTTTTGGGTCTCGAACGAGCATTTTCCCTTGGAAACGGAACCAGCCCAAACTCTGAGGTACTAGTTTCTTCCCCTGATTATTCTCAAACTGGGCAAACTGCAATGAATTCCCTCCACTCTGCTTTGAAAGTCAGCCAGAAAGTGAAAGGAACTTTCTCTGGAAGAAAAAGATAATTTCATTAAAGAAAGTGATGGCAAGAGCCAGAAACGACTTGCTGCTGATTTTGTCGTTGGGAAAACCCAAGTGCAAGCGATTTTGAAGAGGAAACTGGAGCTTGTCAATGTGTACAAGAGCAACATCTCGCCCTCCAGGAAGCGCACACACTACCAATTTGAAACCAATGATAATGATACTTTAACTTGGGAAAAATCACTCCTGTCAGTAACCCAATGATAGGGGAGCAGGCTCTGGAATCCTGCAGCAATTGACAATGAACAAATCAGATTTCAAGGCATCTGAAGGTTGGCTTCACTGTTTCAAGGAACACCACAACATTTGGTCCGCAACATTGTTGGGTGAGTGCAGCAGTGTCAGTCAAGACACTGTTGATTCATGGAGGGAATGTCCGCCAACAATTATTCAGAGACATGCTCCGGGAAACATTTTCAACATGGAAGACACTGGGCTATTCTCTTGCGCACTCCCGGATAAAACGCTTGTAGTCTGACGAATGAATTGTGCCACTCAAAGGATAGGCTGAGCGTTGCAATTTGCATGAACACTGTTGGTGATTTTGAGACCCACTTGTGATTGGACATGCTGCCAAGCCACATGCTTCAAACATGTCTCATTTGATCTCTTACTGGTTGTTCAGATGGCCAACAAAAAATGTGGATAACAACAGTAATCTTTACAGACTGAGTGGAATTATTCAACCGAATGGTGTGGACTCAGGAGTGTGACGTCTCGTTGCTCTTACATAAAATGCCATCACATCCGTCACAATGGACCATTCAAACGTTAAAACTGTCTTTTTACTAGCCAACACAACCTCTGTCCTGCAACCTCTTGACCTTGAAATCATCAAGAACATCAAGGGTCACTATTGCAACCGTCTTCTCCACTCTGTGCTGGCAAGAATAAATCTTAGTGAGGACTTGTCATAAGAGTTACAATGGCTACCCCAAATATTTCATAGAGAACACACTGCAGCACTGTGAAGACAAAAGCAAGAAGAGAGCTGAAAATCAAGCGAAAGAAGATAGGCCGAAGTCAACAATTGTGATTCCGTGTCTGCAAGGGGTTAGCGAGCAAATCAAAAGGGTGTTAAAGCCAACAGGAGTCAATGTTGTGAGCAAAGCCCATTCCTGGCAGTGGCAAATCTGCAATAGAATAGAGGATGACATCCCAGTGGAAAAGAAGAAGGGAGTTGTGTATGAAGTGAAATGCAACAATTACCCAGCGACCTATGTAGGTGAGATATTGCGATCCATGAAGGTGAGAATGAAAGAGCATGAAAGACACACAAAGAACGGCAGGATTGATCAGTCTGCGGTTGCAGGGCATGCCAGGATGAATGACCATCAGATTGATCGGAAGAGCGCTACTGCCATAGATAGTGAGCAAAAATGGAGGTCAAAAAAAGTAAAAGAGGCCCTGCACATTGCTAGGAAGAACTCTGCAAGGAATGAAGACAAAGGATGGAGCTAAGTGCTCTTTGGCTTGAGTTTATGTAGGGTTGCCATAGCAACCACAACCCACAAGCAAGTTTCTGTCCATGGTAGATAAAGTAGCGCATGATTAGCTGTTCTCAGCACATAACTCTGTTGACATCCCTGGTGAAGGCTACCACAGAGTAGTCGAAACGTTGCGTTTTATAAAGATTGCTGACCTTTAGGAAGAGATTGTCTGTGAAAGGAAATTTCATCTATGGCTAAAAGTGTAAATGTCCTTGATGCATGCAAGTGGATTGCTGGAGTTGTCAATGATGTCACAGTGGAACCATCAATCAATACTTCGCCATGGCTGGTCTACAGCCCAGAAAAATTTGGAAGCCTATGCAACATTGCCTGAGTTTGATCACGAGGATGAAGTACCTCCTGCTCACTTGTTGTCCACTATTGTGCGAGACTTTGTATTGAAGTACCATCAAGTGACTACACAGGCAGACATTGATGAAGATGCTCCTGCAGTGGAAAGTTAAGTTCATGGATAGGAAAGGGAGATAGTGAAAGAATTCCGTGCTGCAAAAAGTGCAACACCGGATGAGCAAACAGAGGAACAAGAGGAAACTGAAGATGGTACCACTGACAAGCTGCAAATAAAAACCGTCAAAGCAGCATGCCATTGGGTAGAACAACTGAAGCTGTCTACCTTGTAGAGGGGCCAGGACTGGCTTATGGACATCGCTGGTATTGAAGAAAAACTATAGTCAGCAATTGTCAATGCATACCATCAAACCACAATACAAGACTTCTTTAAACCAGTGAGGTCCTTGGTTTTCTGCAAGCCTGCCTGCATCTTTGTGTCTACCTTCACTCATTAATTTATTGCAGATGTACATACTTTATTGAAATACTACAAATAATAAGAGAGTCTTCTAGCCCGACCCTGCATCTATGCGCATCAGGGGTGGGTGTGTGTGGGGGTCCTTCAAAATAAAGACTACTTCAGAGTTAAGACCAGTTAGGATCCACTGTATCTGTAAGCGACTACTCTGAGGTATATTTGGCAGAACAGATTGGTTCTTGTACCAGAAATCTGAAGTTTCACTGTTCTAGCTGTTGGAGGCTGCACTAGAGGGGGTTGGGATGCTTGAATTTAGCATAAAGCATACGGACTCCCGTGTGGACGGGATAGTCTGAGCTTGAAGCTGTGCTGGAGCCCATCCTTTTTTCTGAGGATGCAGTGATGGCATAGTGGATAGTGAAGGTAACTCCTGTCTGCTAGGTGAATTGGCGCTGTGGGTTTGAGTCCTGAGAGACGGCAAAGGTTTTAAAAAATTGCGTCTCTTTCTTCTATATGTCGTCATGCACAGCCACCTACTTCTATGTATAAAGCACAGAGGTCATGGCTAGCTTCGTTGACAAAACACTAGTTATGCACGGTTCAACCACAGCAAGCCCAGGCCAGAGCACCAGCACGCACAGTCAGCCATAGGCTGTATAGATGTGAATGCACTGTGGATGTTGCAACTTCAATGTTGTAGCTAGCCTGACAATGGGCTGCCGGCCAACTGTGCAGGTCTGTGCCACTGTAATGTCAACACGACAGATAGCATGCAGGCTTGACGAAGACTCTACCAAGGTGGCTCCATGAATATTTATAGCGGCTTCCATCATCATGCCAACAAAGAACCTAACTTTCACTTACTTCCACAAATACAACTGAAACCAAAGCTACAACTGGTAACCATGCTAACTCACAGCTGCTTTCCACAACTACTGTCTACTACTAGTACCAGCCAGATGCTGCATGCATTCTTAGCAGTTAGTAGCAGTTATTACAAGGATAGCCCAATAGCTAGTTAGCTAATCTAGGGGATCTCCTTGAATGAAGAAGAAAAGAGAAGAGTAGTAAAGAAAGGCGATCAGAAGAAAAAGAAAGGAATCCTGAAATACTAGTAGGAGAACAACAAAACTAAGAAGGAAGTCCAAACATATACATATTGGTAGCAAAAAACACCATTAAGAAGATAAGCAAACAAGACAGTAGACTTAGCAGAAACAAGACATGAAGGAAAGGAATTCCAGAGGAGGCATGCAGAAGGCAGAAAGGAGGAGAGATGAGCAGCAGAGATGAAGAAGAGAACTTGAGAGGAGTGAAGAGAACGGAGATTGTAACAGCAATGGTCAGAGGCAGCAGCCGGTAGTCTAGCTTTTACAAGCTTCTCTTTCTACAGGTAGTAATTTTGAAAGGAGATCTTGTTTCAAAATTACTACCTGTAGAAAGAGAAGCTTGTAAAAGTAAATATGATATTCACGGGTGAGGAGTTTCACAACTGGTAGTCTAGCTGACAGTGAAGGAGGCCCAAGACCATTCTTCAAGTGCTAGAAGTACACCAGCTTTTGCCGTCAATGGCGCCATTCTTATACAAGTAGTTCTAGACCCACCAGTTGTAGACTCCTAACTTACACCAATATGATACAACTTGAACTGCAGCGGCTCCTAACTTGATATCTACAACAGTGGGTCTACCAGCCGGTCCAGCATGTGTTCCTTGTACAAGTAACTGTAGACCCACGGACATTGTCAACAGAGAACGGTGGACTGCAGTTTTCACATTCTCATGTTAAACAGACAAGTGGACCCATGTTTTGTTTTGAATTTTCAACCCGAGAAAACGTAAAATTTCAAAACTTAGGGGAAAATTTCCATGACTTTCAGTTCTGAAAAACTAATGATGAAAATTTTATATTCCGGATATTTTCCAGACTTTTCAAAACTGGTACAATCTTTGATGTAAATCTAATAATTTTGGGAAAATATTAAACTCTACTGGCATTGGAAAGTTTCCAGGATTATAGCATGTGACAAACTGTGCACACCTAGTGATCAGAAGCCAATCCGGATGGTACCAGTCTTCATTATTTATTGGTTCAACCCTAGACCATAAGGACATCCAATTAATGTACTGCATTCGTCCAAATAGTCACCCATGCTTACATAAATTCCTCTCTGATGAAGCACTCCCTCTGACGCTTTGAGAAAATTAAGCACTCATGCTTGAAAAAGTGCCCAGGATGGTAAACCGAAACATACTTAGACATACGTATCAATACTGCCTATCACTTAGCAGCAAAATAGTCTGCTGAGACAAACACCACTAAAACTAACTTTCAAGCATGGTGTTCGGCTACAAGTGTTTGCTGGTGGTCGCAAGATAAGATACTACAAACAAATCTTGACTTGATGCACTGCTAAGTGAATGCAGACTTGTACACTAGCACAAGTGCTGCTTTTCTATATGTGTATCAAAGCACGAAGGTGAAGGGTTCATCTTGACCAGTACATGAAGAAAAGTAAGTGACCCCACTCAAATGATTGTCTCTTCGAATAAGCACCTATCAAAAAGAGCATGAAAAGTAGGCGTGCAGCTATTCAGACAAATAAAGCTTATTGCTAAAAATTACCACAGAACTGGATATCACAGACATGCCCTAGTCTATGCAGCATGAGCAAAGCTGAGCAGCATACCTAGTATAGATCTGTGGTGGTTGCAAGGGAAGTAAAATTGGTTTGTTGAGAATACTAAGCTACAAACTTTAAAGGACAATATTTTTCATATTAATCCCACAAAAACCTTCACTGCTATAAAACCTTCATCACTGTAAAAACCCTCACCAATGTAAAATTCTAGCCACCAAGTAAGTGAAATATTCATATTTACATTCAAAATCTTGATATTTGCCTTCAAGGTCTAAACAGGCTGTGAAAAGGTTATTATTTCCTCATTTTATACTTCTTCCGATAGCCTGGCATGGGTAGGTGGAAGCAGCTAATTTCACCATTAAGTTCCAACAGAGTGAAAAGTTCAGTGTGGGTCATAACCGGTCAAGGAATTCACAGCTTTCCTGGTTATAAGGCCAAAGCAGAGGTAGCTACAGAAGCGTTTGGGCTTCTGTCAGTCTTGATAGAAGTTTTACTGGATTCCACTACATATCAGCTGCTATTTAAATGACTGGTGAAAGTTGACGGAAAGCCGATTTTGCCAACAGGCAATCATGTACCACCAGACATCCACCATAGTATGCTGCCAGAATTGTAGTGTGATGCTCCTGTACACATATTGTCTGGGGTTGAAACGTTTGGATTTCATTGGCTTGAAGTCTGAGGAGGTTTACAGAGCATTTTGCAAAGTACAGAAAAGTGAAAGATCACGTGGAATGGTCGCCACCAATGGTGATCATATGCATGAGAGTACAGCCAGTCCTGGGACTTCCAGCCTTGGGCAAGTTAATGTTTTAAATCGCTAACTGTCCCAAAGTAGGAAAGATCCACAGGTTGTGTCATGGCTTGGAGTTGCTTTTATGAGTTTTTCCCAGGAAAGCAAATACTGAAGTTGGAGATGACTGGGATGCAATATTGTGCACGGCAGAGGGCGAGTGTCGTAAGAAAGAAGCGTTCACCATGCTAGTACTATACATGCTGTAGGTGTGCATGTGTGATGTCACAATGTAAACCCCTAATTTTCATTATGTAGAAATTTTCACAAGGTGTTAAATTGTGAAACAGACACAGCTCAAAATCAAAATTGATTGCTGCATGAAATTGTACATCTCTTACTGTGTTCCTCATCCCATGGTAGAAAATTGCAAAACTCTGACATGAAAAACCATTCTATCGTGGTTTCTTATCAATACCAGATCATGATGTTTCCCTTTGAAAATTAGATCTGTGTTTGCAATTTTTTATGAAGGAACAGAATTTAAAAAATCTCTAATAGCGTTTTTGAGCCTAGAGCATGAATTTATGCCATACCAAAATTCAGAAGGATCAAACCATCAGTTGTTGAAACAAACTTGGACAAAGGACACATGAACATTTCAGGAACACCAGTTCAGGTTTTAGATGGGGCGACATGTTGCAACGCCTTGCCAACATTCAATGACGTAATTGCTGTGTGGGAGTACACATACGGCTATAGTCACCGAGCTCTCTTGTGCTAGTTCATGACAATCGATCTATCTGCATGTAGGCTTCTATTTCAAAATGTCCTGATTTTGAGCCCCTGAGTCCATGGCTCTACATGTGGATCTACTATGAAACTGATGATCTCAACCTCTGAGTGCCTGTCAATCCATTGGTGATCTCAGGTCTTCAGGACACTGTTCTTCCTTTGTCAGTGTTTTTCTGTCACAAGCTTAGGTTCATTCTCACACCTCACACCCAGGCAGGAAAGACGTAAAGGAAGTATTGCCAGTCACGTAACAAAAGTTATCAAATGAAATCCTGGTAATGCAACCATTTTTGCTCATGTCAAATATATTTCTGTCCTCTTTCATGTTTAATTGGAAACAACAGTCTGCACTTTAAAACTTACCCAACGTTTGCACGATTCTGTTGGCTACTATTGCCACAACTGGAAACAGAGAGAAAAGATTCTTTAAATATCCTGACTGAAGTATCAAAGACTCCCTGCTTTACCAGAAGCATCCCAGGACAGCAAATTACTGCAGTTAATGCTTCAGAACAACCAACACTGCTCATAGCAGAGAATTACAAAACACTATAGCCACTAGTACTATTAGAGCATGTTTTGATTACTGGGGACTGGAGAAAACTGACCTCATCACCGAAAGTTACAAAAATAGAAACTTACAAAAGCACTTTCAAATATTCTGGTTAGATGGTTTTAGTTTTGTCAAACTGATGGTTGATACAGTTTACTGCAACACAATGTAACTCAAAGAAATCACAGTTTTCATGATTTGTAGGGGATGTAGTGTGAACATTCTGTAAGGTCACAACTGTAATCAACACCATCTGAAAACTAGCTTATCTAGTCAATGTGACAGCTCTCTAGGATAATAATCTCACCAAACAAATAAGACATCTTCAACTGTGATGGCATCATGAGACCGTAGAGAACAGAGAAAGAGTAATGTCAGTACCTTGCGAGTTGTTATTCACTGAGTTATTGAGTTCCTATTTACTTGTAAACATCATCCTTGTCTTGGCATACCTCCCATGCAACAAACAATGCTTACTCCAACTTACAACATGACAACGTACAGCGTCTTGTGGAACATAAAACAGTGGTGGATCCATGGGAGGGAGCACATGCTGCTGGTCCACTGTCAGCTGTTCCAACAGTTTTGGTTCACATGTCACATTGATTAGGTCCCAAAATGCACAGGGGCTTAATATTAATTGTTTATCAAATTCTGCTCCATTTTCAGTTTGTAGCTGTAGGTCAGAATTTGAAATCTCTGGCAATTCATGTACAAGAATTATAGTGATTAACTGATGGTTGGGGGTTTTGCTGCTGTTGTCTATGTCCTTTTCTGATTTCCCTTCAATCATAATATGCTTTGGGATATTACATATACCATATATGGTACAACACATGTCTTGTACATTTCCTACTGATTCAGCACTTTCCTCTTTTGACACACTGTTCTTATTTTTCATTCCTATTCCTTAATTTAATTTATCTCTGTTTTCTTTATGCTGACAAAGATGACTCATGGCCACCATCAACAACAACTTGGGCATGACATGTGCTGTGCACTGCTTCCATGGATGACGCACTAGAACGGATAGTTCCACTTTATACTGGACCAATGATAGATGACTGCTTTGGTGTTGAACTACTTTCAAAGATCAATTTCAACGTCAGTGTTTGTCCTTTGCGTGTGAGATGCTTGCTGTTATGAAGACAAGTCTTAATTTACACATCACAGGCCATCTGCTGATTGTTGAGAGGTGTACAGGTTTTCTAATGCAGGCATACTGAAGGCTCATAGCAGCCCTTGGTTGACGATAAAAGGCCTCTGCCGCTTTGAAATAACTACGGATAGTACCAAGAAAATAATGGATGGCGAGCAATACGTTTGACATTATTGGAGGTAGGGGTCATTGGTGTACAACAGGCAAGACAATAAAAGGCTGTCAACTGGAGACAGGGTAGTCAGTAAATGTCAAAGCAAAGGAGTCTATAACCAGCAGTTGCCCAAAGGGAACTCAACAACACTGCAATATACACCAGTGAGGGTACGTTTTTTACGATGGTTCAGTCATGACATCGGTAGGGAAATGTGCAGTACAGATGGAGTATCAAGAGAAAAAGCTCCAAGCAGACTTTGCGGTTGTACAAGATGCAGAGCACCATTAATCTCAGCTGAGACACGTGAACAACTTCAAGTTCTCACTGTGTGTGGCGCAACAACACAAGTTGATAGTGTGGAACCAAGACAGCCTCTGTCAAAGGAAGAGATTTTAAGAGAGGATGCAGATTGTCTTTGGTGGCACTTCCTAGAGAAATGTCATATTGGAGTAGATGGAGCCATCAGACCTGTGCAACACCTTCCAAGACGTGTGGCAGCTGCGGTGAAGAAGTCCTGAGAACAAAACTACAGGAGCTGGAGGAGAAGGGGTGATTGCGACAGTAATAGAACCAACCGACTGGATTTCCAGTATGGTAGCAGTTGTGAAACCTGGAAATATGAGAATGTGTCTGGATCTGAAAGATTTGAATCAAGCCGTTAAGCAACCAAGATTTCCAATGCTGACTATGGAAGACCAAGTGCCAACACTGTCAAATGCAATAGTCTTTTCCAAACTGAGCAAGAAAGATGGGTTTTGTCATATAGGACTGGATGAAGACAGCAGTTTACTAACGACCTTCTGAACACTCTTTGGTGAACTCACATGCCGTTTGGGTTACACTCAGCGCCAAAGGAGTTTCAAAGACTGGGGAATGATGCTAGGCCTAGCTGGATAGCAGACAATGTCTTAACTTCTCAGGACAAAAATTAGTCCAGCCATGGTCAGACTAGCCAGACCTGTTCCAGGGGCCCTGAGCCAGCGGCACTTGCATCCAGGACGCTATTGGAAATGGAGCACAGATATGCCCAAATTGAGAAAGACTGTTTGGGCTATCTGTTTTGCATGTGAACGTTTCGCTCTGCATGGCTCAGTACACTATTGCATGTGGAAACATTAAGGTACACGCGGATCACCAACCGTTGGTGGCTGTTTTCAAGAAGTCTCTCCTAAGTGCACCAAAACTATTACAATGGATTCTTCTACAATTGCAGAGATACTCTCTGACAGTGAAGAATGTTCCAGACACACAAATGTACATTGCAGATTGTCCCTCATTAGCGCCAGTGGAGGAGCAGCATGAACAACATGACATGGTCATTGTGTTTTGTCAAGAGTTTGAGGATATCAAACGGAATATGAACAAGAGGTAGACATATTGGCAGAAGGATGCAGGTTCTCAAAAGAAGACGAAGCATTACAGCTACTCTCCAGAGTTGTGTTACCAAACTGGTCAGAGTTGTGCTCATCAGTGTAGAGCGCATTGGAACTTCAGGGACAAAATTGCAGCACAAAATAGAATACTATTTAAAGGAACGACAGTGATCCTTACTCAGCAATGAGACTGAGGATGTTAGAGAAGCTCCACTACAGCCACTGTGGTGTGAAAGCATGCTTGAGAGCCCCAGGGGAGCTGCATTTTGGCCACTGAGGAATAGCATCTGAGTTGAAAGACAGCATCAGACTGTGTGAATCCCGAAACAGGTTCCACCCAGCACAGAGCAAGGAGCCCATGCTATCACAAGAAATGCCATTACAGCCATGGAGCAGGGTAGCAGCAAATATATTCACGCTCAGAGGACTCCTGCTATTCAGACTGGTGGGAGATAGAAAAGCTAAAAAGTCAAGGATAAGGAGGGCAAGGTTTTGTGAAGAGGCAGAGTAGACAAACGACAGTAAAGAGGAGAACAGCAAGAGGAGCCATGGCAGCAACAAGAGAAAGAAGCAGACATGATGGTGCAGGAGAAGATGGCAGACATGGAGGAAACAGAAGAGAGGAAAGAACAAAGAACAGATACCAGGATACCTGAAAACTCACTAGCTAAAGACTCCACAGACCAAGCGGCTGTGATGAAAACAAGAACTCAAGCGAGAACACCACAAAAGAAATATGGATTTTAGTCATAAGGCTTCCTATGAAATATAGTGGATTGGTGGTTCTAGTTATGTAGATGAGTGCTGTTGATAGTGGTACAGCTGGTTGTTTCTTAAGTTTATAGAATGGAAGCCAAAGAGTTCTCAATAAAAGAATGGTGTTAGAAGTTGTACATGTTCCTATTTGGTGAATGTGTGTTACTACCATTTGCTAGGTGACATGTCACTTATCAGGTGGTAGGTTGTCTATATTACATAGTATATAGGTTCAGTGCTGAGTAGAATGCAGCGCAGTACCGAGACAAGTGCGACGCAAAACTTACGAGCGGCTAAATACGAGAATGAAAATAGTACAGAAAAAATGAAGAAGACCGAATTGTCAAGAGAACTAAAGTGTCAAAGTGAGTGGTGTTGAAGAAGCAGTAGCAATGGCGTTTAAAGTATGGCATGCATGCAATGGAAGGGAAACTTGGAAAACAAAAGATACTACAGCACACTGGTTACTTTAGGCCCGTAGGAATCCTCAACTGATCACCATTCACCGTCAGTCTTGAACATAAACTGCGAGTGAATATTGGCACTCATCTACAGCTTAGAGCTATGAATTGAAACTGACAGTCCGCACAGAACTAAGTCCTTCGTTTGCACATTTTTCGGGACCTAATCGACACGAGCGGCTCGGGACTAATGAGAAAAAATGTTTTACCGCATACCGTATTTCTTCGAATAATCGCCGCGAATGTGAAAATATTTCCCCTGGCGGTACAGCGGTTAATCAAGGGCGGCGTTTAATAAAATCAATGGATTTGGCAAGGTGCGGAAAAGTCTGCATCTCAGTTTATTTCGGGTGTAGATCTATGTACTAGCACATGTAGCTGTGCCACAGCAGAACTGCTGGTTTCCAGCGCGCGTTGGCGGTGAATGGCTACCGAAAGTGGTTATTTGCATGTAATTACCTGCTGCGGAAGCGGTATTTTTCAGATCGAGCGCGGTCTAACCTCATCTTTTCCCGACATCTCTGCTACTGCGCCGTACCGGTATCTTCCACTGTCTTCCCTGAACTGCATGTGTTTATTCGAAATGCCGTAACCCAATATAAAGTGGAGATTCGATACAGTATAACAACTTCGGGTTGATGACCGATTGATTATCGGTACATGTATAATGACTATTTTCTCGTAGCTGAAACGAAATGCGATGTTCTTCTGTACAATCTTGATCGGATTTAGCGACATTAGAAATAACGACAGATTGGTTTTATCGACACTCTCCTCAAGCAAAAAACACTCGAAAATACATAATATATAACGGCATTGACACTTCGAAATGGGTCACCTGCTACGAATGGCATGAGCCTGTACAAACAAAAGTGCCCGAACCGCGTGAGAATGAAGTGTGCACAGCTTTTGTTGTTTATGTCTAGGTACGTGTGAACGAGGCTCTAACAAATGGCATGGCGCAGGCGCATGGAACCGTCGCAGGCCCCTCCTACGTATTGTAGACCCAGGAGGAAACGTTTGGACTGTAGCAAAGGAATATCGACGCTGTTAATCATGTGTATGTCTACGTACGTGTGAACGAGGCTCTAGAGTCTAATAATAATTTGCGTGACTGTCAGCTTACATGCAGGCAAGCATTTGCGATCCTGCTGGGCATGGCCATGGTACAGCGCCTGCCACACGAGCCCGTGAACGCAAATT
>JAOWAW010127083.1:0-11864 GCA_028565695.1 Nicola tetela
CACACACACACACACACACACACACACACACACACACACACATGCAGGCATACACACACACAGACTCTCTCTCTCTCTCTCTTTCTCATCTTGATGCGTTATTGAGTAAAGAATTCTACCTTCAGTTTGGAGAATGAAATTATGGATTCCCTTTTCCCTTGATGATCAGCATGGGAAAATCTTTCCAAGTCCTGATTCAAGTATAAGAAACCATCCTTATATTTACCTGTCCAGTTGACTACGTAGCTCCTCCAGCTGTTGTCTTTTCACTTTCAACTCTTCATCACGCTCAACCAGCTGCTGGGCACTCTCCTGAACTTGTCCTGTTTGCTTTGCCAACTGACCAAGAAGTTCATTTACTTGTTGCTTGCTTGCAGCTATCTCTGCAGCTAAAATGCTGAAAATAGAACAATAAAAAAACTGGACTCTTTAAATTATCAACAAAATGAAAAAGACAGGGGTGAAACCCTGAAAATTTAAACAAAGAAAAGGCTTATGTAAGTTGCCATTAGCATCAATGGGACCTTGAGTGACAACTTTCCTGAGCTGGCAGCCGGACACTTCGTGGCTACAAAGCAGTTGCTGATTCACTGTTGCGTCTACTCCAAAAGGGCATTTACCTTGATTTCGACACCTCCTCTTTCAGCTGCTCAGAGACAGTATCAAACTGCCGCCGTAGATCCTCTTGCCATTCAGTAAAGAGAGACCTGAAGAAAATGAAAGTGATGTTTATATGTTGGACCCTGTAGCGAGCCAAGACCATATAGCTGTCTACAAAAGCACGTATGGGAACCAGAGCACTGATCAAGGTTCCACTGAGCTGAGAAAAGTTCATGATGCATGATCTCGTTACTATCTCTGTCGCCAAAAACCTACCAGCTGCCTCATCATCAGTTATGGGTATAGCTAGTGTTGCTGGATCAAACAGGATTTCCTTCCTACGCCCCTGCAACAGATGTTTGCATGCTGGCATTTTTTGTTTTGCAAGGTCATGTCAATCTTCACAGTTGTTCTTGCTGAAGATTATGGTCTTCTGGCTTTGCAAGTTGTTTTTCACAGCCTCTCGTTCTCATACAACCAATGGCTTTGTTTACAAACTTTACTTGAACTCTGTACTGCTCTGATCAGCCATATATGGGTAGGTGGATGGCTATAGGACCTTAATTGGCAGACCAACATGTGCTGTATATTAAGATATTGAAGAAAATGGTTTACACATCTCACTAATTAATCAGAGAAAACTTGGGAGGCATTAATATACCAAGTCTGCTGCTCTCAGGCAAAAAGTCATGCCAATTGCTTGCAGCACTGCTAGTTGCTCGCCACTAACCTCTCTTTCTCCAATGCATCGTCAGCATTCTTTAGCTCCTCCATTTGCTGTTCAAGGGCCTGCAGAAAAGAAAATTTTAAATTGTCACAAATCTGCTGCTGACACTAAAATCAATTTCAGTTTACTTTGTAAGAAATGTTTCATAAATGTTTAGTTCCCATATCCACAGTAAAACTTGCTAGAAAGAATACCCCCTTACCTTGCACCTCTGCTCAGTTTCAACAAGCTGTTCACAAGTACACTGGCTGGTCCTTCTTACCTCCTCCAACATTTCTAACAGGCAAAGACAGAGGGAGAAGCACTTAGTAGTGTGAATGTGCATAGAAACCATATCCATACATCAGAACCTAATGACTTTGTACAATCGGCTGGAAGGGGCCATTTGTGTGGCTCCCTGCTTGATTTTTGGTTATGGCAGCAAGGATAACCAGCTTTCAGGAAGTAGACTTGAGCTGGAATATGACAAACAATGAGAAATTGGCAGCGTCATTCCCTCTGATTTGGACCATACAGTAGCTTCTGAGCATAGGCATTATACATAGATCTACATGCAAGTACATGTACGTGTAGAAGCAGGACTACTGATGTCACAGATGGCAGTGTGATTATGCAGCTCCCTTTGGTCAAACAGCAAAATGTGGCAGCTCTAGCTCTTGCCACTTCACACAGAGGTAATCCGAAGGGAAGACAACAATCTGGCAAAACTTTGATTTGGGGTTGAGTTGCCTGTTTGAATAAGAGCTAAAGTTGCTCTACAATTGCACATTTGATTCCATGAATATGCCAAAAAAATTCAAAATTCAAAAAGAAAAACCAATGTTGTTTGGAATGCTAATGACTTACTATGCAGTTTGCTGTTCTCAGCTTCAATAGCTTCACTGTGATTGCTGCTCTCCTTAAGTGATGACACTACATAAAGACAGCCAGCAGTAGGCATGTTTCAGTAATGATCACAGCAATGCACATCAGGCTATAGCAATAGAATTTTTACGGTTCTGATGTATCAACAACAGAAACATGATGACGGTAGATGCACGGATTTTTCATTAGTATTTTCATGCAATGAAGTAATCAATCCATGGTGGTAGCAATAACAGAGCTTTGGAGCAGCACTAAATTACAATATCAAATTATTTGCAGTGTTGTTACCATTACCACTTAGGATTATTCCGTGCCAACTGATACATGATAGATTGCCCCTAATGGCCCACTCGTATTTTAACACCGCAGCACTTACCAAACTCAGCCTTCTGCTCCTCCAAGAGAGCAATGTTATTTTGCAACAGTTCAATGTTAGTGATGAGGTCATTCTGCTTACACTCCATGTCCGTTTTGAATTGAGACAATTCCTGAATGTTAACAAAACAAACTCTGTCAGAACACTTATATGAGACTGGCGTGAGTTTCCAATGACCAGGCTGAAAGAGTCTAGGTAATGTATAGCTTCTGAATGTGGCATCAGTCCATGGGTCCAGTACATCACTGGACCTTTTGCTTTAAGCATTTTCCAAAGTACACCTCCTTAGTCTCTTCTCTCTCTTTTTTATACAACAAACTTTCTGTAAAAAATATGACAGACCTCTTCTTTACGCTGCATCTCCTTCTTGAGGCGAGACAGCTCTACCTCTGCATCTTGCAACCAAGTGTTTGGCACTGCAAGCTATGCAAACGCAAAACAAGCCTGTTATCAACTTATCAGGGCAGCTGCCATCATGTGCACTACGTGTAAAACTAAAAACCATACCCAGTGCAAGATCAAAACAAACACACACACATAGCACACAATTCTACAGAAAAAAAAACACATGCGTATTTACATATACAGATACATAGTCAAGATCCTTGCCTTGCTCTCCAAAAGCTCCTTAGCTTTGCGCAAACTCTTTAAGTCATTCTCCAACAAAGCAACTTTTGTGTGTAATGCCGACTTGTCCTTCAGGGCAGCCTGGCCAGCAAGGATGAACAGCACAAAAAGAAAAAAAACAACAAAGACACTTTTATAAACTCCTGCTCTACCAATTTAAAGCAGGATCAGAACAATGTTGATCACACCCTGGTGTTTCTGGATGACACAAACATCCATGTCTCTAATCAGTATTTTTGCTATGCATGTAGTAGAAAATCATTGTCACATTGTGGGCGTTGGCCTCATGTCATAAGGATACCATCGCTTTTTCCTTCCTTTTATAATTCACAATGTAACTCAATGTGTCATACTCAACCATCTTTAGTCCTTAAACCAAGTTTCACTCTTCACCAAGTTGCTTGCTGCTTCAGGAAACTCCAAACTCTGCCAGTTTTCTATTGGATGAGGACCCAGCTCAGCTCTAAATCAATATGTTCTGCCTGCCATCACAAGCATTTCTGGATAGTGATAAATTTTTAACTGACCTGAAGGCGACCATCAACCTTCGTCAATTCTTGCTCTTTGCTCTGTAGTTGCTTCAAATGTGAACTGCGCTCAGCAAGAAGGCACTTGATCTGTAAACCAAGAAAGAGGCTCACATTGACCTTGACAGAAATAAGAGTGCTAGACTCCACGTTACTAGACTCCATTCTACTTGTGAAGAGAGAGAAGAACACTAACAGCCTGAAGCAGATTTAGAAAAGTATCCTTTGCTTACCTCTTTCTCATGTTCCACGCAAAGACTCTTGTCTGGTTGGCCACTCGACTTCACAGACAAGCGAGAGCTTTTTGGCTTGACTGCTGAAGGTGGAGCCTCACTAGACTTTTCCTACAAACAGACACCAATGTTTAAAGGTGAAATATCACCTAAACTTATGTGAAAGTCCACTCCTTGGCAAAGTGTACAACTGATAGAGAATAGTAAATATTCGCACTTCTAAAGCAACTTTATGTACATATATATATACAGATATGTTTTGATAATTGCCATGAAATAGAAATGGTACATACAAAGCTGGAGTGCAGCTTGAGTGGCTTGACCTGTTCGTCTGTTAACAGCAAGAAGAGCAGGACACTTGTTTCATCATTTAGAACTTCGGCCAACATGAGAGAAAGAGAGAGAGTGGTGTGTACGTGTGTGTGTGTGTCAATTCGAAAAGAAAGGTGTAAGCAACAGAGTGCATCTCACACGCAAAAAGACAAGAAGCAAAATGAAAATTACAACAGCTCAGATAATAGTGATCAATGTGCAGCTGAAGCGTCCAACGAAGTCTCGACGAAACAAAACATCACTCAACTCCTATCTGTGTGTGTGTGTGAATGTCATACTTGGCAGGTATTTGTGTGCACAATGCAGTGTGTCTGTGTGAAGTTGTGTGATCAGAATAATTGTTAGCATTGACAGCTAGTAAAGGGAGTCAATTACCTTAAGGTCACTTTTTTGCAGGGACAACATTTCGCAGTTCTGCAATATGCTGTGGTTGGTGGAGTGTTTATTTTAGTGAATTTAATATGAACTACCAGTCTCTTTGAAACTCGGCTGAGCAGCATGGCTCTGCTACATGAGCAGCAAAACAGGGAAATTCACAGTGGACTATAGTATTAGCTGGGTGTGAGGGAAACTCACAGTGGACTATAGTATTAGCTGGGCATGAGGGAAACTCGCAGTGGACTATAGTATTAGCTGGGTGTGATTGAATTAATTTTGGCAGCACGAAATTTGTCCATTTCTGACCATCAGAGGTCACATCAGAGCTCACAGAACACAACACCAAATGTAGCGTAGATCTATAGAGTACAGTGGCATCCGCAGAACATGGTAGACGGTTCAGCCTCGATGTTGGGTGGAGCGCTAGTGCATGCAGCCTGAAAATACGCAACCAGCTGCATGTGAATGTGCTGCAGCTCTGCAGGTATAGATGTTGCAACCGGGTGAGCGGTGCTGGTGCCAGACTGCCCTTGCAACTTGTCCCCCGCACTGTAGATCATAACTAAAGTTGAGATCGAAGCAAGACAATACGTCTCTTGAATTGGCAGGAAAATTAGCCATTAAATTTCTGGCAAGTAAAAGCAAGAGTTGAAAACTATTACAAGAGAAACGGCTGTCCTACTTTGACAAGCATTGCGGTAAATCTACGCTAATCTAGTACACTATACTTTTCCATAGATCTACATGCACAATTACCATAGATTAACCATGCCTGCAACCACCTGTGTCATGTGCATCTAGGGGTAGTTGCTTAACTCAGGTTTTACTGTATACCACAATAGTGTTCCTGGCACAATTCTGACCTGAATGATATATTAAGGGAGTATGACTGATCCTTTTTTTCTTATCCGAACATTTGCCTTATCCTAACACCTTTGGAAAGCTCTTTGCACACAGGTGGTCAGATAAGTGAGGGGTCATTGAACTCATAAATAAATTTACGCTAAAATCAGTGCCTGTAAAATGTGACCTTAGGAAAAGAAACCTGCATTTTTACTTATGACTAAATCTACCTAATCCATCTTAGTTTAAATTGAGCCAGTGGGGACTCAAAGATATGACAGTGAACACCAGGGCTGTACAAGATAAGCAAGAAATCTTAAAGCCAGTAAATGAAATGAAGTAAATGAATTGAGCACATGAACTGCCAGCTTTCACGTAGAATTAGTTTACCTTTATATAGCTAATGTAGTAGTGGTTTACCTTTTACAAAGAAATGCTTACACAGACATGCACACACACAGTAATGCAGCAAGGTAGATCTACACAGTTGTTAGATCTGCTCCCTTTATGTGGAGAAATAACCTCTGTGTTTCATAGTCAGTATACAGTGTTCTCTCCAGCACCAGGTCAAGCAGGTCAGTGACATGGTTTCTGAATCTCTGACCTGGTTTTTAGGTTTGCTGCTGATCCGGTTCTTAATTTTACTGTGGATCTTTTTATGTTTGTTTGTTCTGACAACAAGTGATGAATGCAATTATTATTTTTTGGTTGAAGACCAGGAGGCAGCCTAGTAGTAGTAACTAAGCTACAGATAATTGAAATCAGTCTGTCAACTGGTACTATACATATACATGTATTTACTGTGACTCCCATGAATCAGGCCCATCACTGGTGTGTGATCTTTACTGGTACATGGCAAAGTGTGGGTATATTTCCACCTTCCATTCACAAGACTGTAAGCTATATCCCTTAGTGCCCTGGTATCCTTGGACTCGGTTGCTAGAGCCACTAACCCGGTTTTGGCACGGTTTTAGGTTCGGAGCTGACCCAGTTTCAAAAAATCCCGGAGAGAACACTGTTATAAATGCATACCACTGTGTGGATTATTTTCATGCTTATATATAGTTCATATACACACTGCACAGTTATGATAAATATAGGACTGATTATACTGTTCGAGTTGCTCAGTATTGTATAGTATTTTATCAAGGAAGTTTTTTCTAACATTCGGGATAAGTTTTATGCCAACATTCTGGCAGCAGATCACTGTTAGCCTACTCATCAGGTGATCACTGCGATTTTAGCTTGATCTGTTAGAGAAAGCACTGGAAACCAGAAACCAGTACGGCATAGGATCAACTTGCTTGTCTTCAACGTATTGTTTTTGCATAGCACATCATCTAAATTGAATGCTTACAAAATCCATCTTTTTAGGAACTTTATAGAGACAGGAAGATCAGGCATGTGTGTGTCTGCGCGTGCATGCATGCGTGATGTACGCACGCATGCATACATATGTTCGTTTGAATAGAAGACAGAACTATACCCTGTGGAGAGAAAGGTTTTTAGTTTAATGAATGTAGTGGTTATCACAACCAGGTAGTGACTAACAAAAGCCGTTGGTTGCGATATCCTGTGAGAAGCATAATTTACCTTCACCCACCTTAACATGCACCACTATGGTTATGCGCCATTTTGTCTGTAGAGCCTACGTGGCTATCCTAGGCCTCTCCCTGATATTCCATTTGTCTCCCGTGCTCATGGCAGTCTGCGTTGTGCTTTTCCTCAGATAAAGATCTGTAAACCTTACGTTCTGGTGATGTAGTTTGGAAAAACATCCCAAATGGCAACTAGGATGGCCAATAATACTGGTACGATTAAAGAATTTGATGCCTCCAGAGACGACATTGGAGAGTACTTGGAGCGGTTCAACTTGTATTGTGTAGGAAACGAAATGACGACTACTGCAAAACGACAAGCTTTACTTCTGACTAGTCTAGGATCAGAGCCCTACCACATCCTTAGGTCACTGCTTTGCCCAGCCAATCCAACTGATACGTCCTTTGCCATCATTCGGATGGCATTGATGAAGCATTATGCACCGCAACACATGACAATCACTGAATGTTTCAAATTTTTTTCAGCGACAGCAGACTGCGGAAGAAACTGTTGCTGAATATGTAGCAACCTTGTGACAATTAGCCACTTATGGTGACTTTGGAGACTATCTAGATGAAGCGTTGCATGACCAATTAGTGTGTGGTCTACGATGTGAACACACACAACAGGATCTCCTTGCTGTGGCCGACCTCACACTGGCGAAGGCAATGGACATGGCACAAGCCGCGGAGTCAGCAGCAAAGAATACTACCTTGGTCCGAGGAGACACTGTCAAATCCCAGGAAGTAGCAGAGGCTGTGATGCATGCTGTGTCACATTTTCACGGAAGACGACACACAAAACAGGGATGTGGCATATTTAGTTTGGGTAAGCCTTGTTATCACTGTGGTGGAAATCACACAGCAGACTCTTGTCGATTTTGCATGGAGAAATGCTGCCAGTGTGGAAAAACGGGTCACATTGCAAGGGTTTGTTGGTCAGCAAAGCAGAAGCATGCCAGGAAGAATGTACATGGTGTCTCAACTCATGATGACAACTGTAGCGATGAACATACAGCCCGAGATGCTGCTGGAGATGATGATGATGATGACCACATGTTATTTGTTCAGGGCATTGATGGAACGAGAAAACAGCAGAATGACCCATTTTTGTTACACTGATGGTGTCTAGCATTCTTTTGCAGATGGAGATTGACACCGGTGCTGCTGTCTCTTCCCTACCTCTGTCTGTTTACAAGAAGACAACCTTGTGCAATGAGGCCTTAGAGCCAACATCTGTGAAGCTCCATACATACACTGGAGAATGTTTCATGCCAAAAGGTATGCTGAGTGTGGATGTTGTGCACAATGGACAACAAGCAATGCTAAAGCTATGTGGTCAATACAGCAGGTCATCCTCTCTTTGGTCGAGATTGGCTGCGTGCCACGAAGCTTGACTGGCAAGACATCAAGACGGTGCGTGCTCAAAGGAACACTCAAAGCAGTCCTGAAGGTCTCCTGCTGTCAACAGCACAGCGTCTGAGCACCCTTCTAGACAAGTACAAAGATGTTTTTGGCACTGACACAGGAAAACTCAAAGGAATGACCACCTCACTCAGATTGAAAGAAGGTGCTATCCCAAAATTCTGCAAAGCACGACCAGTACCATATGCCCTGAGACCTTGTGTGGAAGAAGAGCTAAACCGTTTACAAACAGCTGGAATTATTGAACCAGTAGCTGTGTCTACCTGGGCGACACCCATTGTGCCAGTGGTTAAGACAAATGGGTCTGTCCAACTATGTAGCAACTACAAAGTTACAGTGAATCCGGTTCTACAAGTGGACCAATACCCTTTACCCAACATTGATGACATTTTTGCAAAACTCACAGGAGGTGAACGGTTCACTAAGCTTGATTTACGCAGCACTTATCACCAAATGGAAGTTGACGAAAAAGCAAGAGACCTACTGACAATCAACACCCACAAAGGCTTGTTCAAGTTCAATTGTCTAGTGTTTGGCATTGCATCTGCCCCAGCAATCTGGCAGAGAACAATGGATCAAGTGCTCGCAGCAGTACCAGGCACCAATTGCATCACTGACGATATGATAATTACCGGACATACTGATGACGAACATCTGGCGAACCTTGAGGCAGTTCTAAAATGACTGCAAGAGCATGGTCTACGTGCATCTTTGCCCAAGGGTGATTTTATGGCACCATCTGTTAAGTACTGTGGTCATTGAGTTGACAAGGAGGGCCTGCACAAAATGCTGACAAAGGTTGATGCTGTCCTGAAGGCACCACGACCAGAGAATGTCAGCCAGCTGAGATCTTTCTTGGGTTTAGTCAACTATTATCACAAGGTTTTGCCCAACTTGTCGACTGAAGCTCACTCTTTATATGAGCTGCTCGCTGATAACAAGCCGTATGAGTAGTCTCCTGAATGTGAAGATGCATTTTGTTGTCTGAAGGAATTGATTGCTTCTGATCAAGTTCTTGTACACTATGACCTATTGAAGCCGCTCACAGTAACCTGTGATGCTTCCCCATATGGGAATGGAGCTCTACTTTCTCATATATTTTCCGATGGACAGGAACGTCCTATTGCTTTTGCATCATGATCTTTGAATGCTGCTGAGAAGAATTATGCACCGATTGATAAAGAAGCTCTGGCAATCGTTTGGGCTATCAAGCATTTCAACATGTACTTGTATGCCAGAGAGTTCAAGTTGATCACTGATCATCAACCTCTTCGAACAATCTTCAACACAAGCAGTGCAAATCCAGCGATAACTGCAGCACATCTGCAACGATATGCTTTATTCCTGGCAGGTTACACTTACACTATCAAGTACCATAGTACCACATGCCATGGGAATGCTGATTCTCTTTCTTGCCTACCTTGGAACACCAATTCCACTTGTTTCGACAGTGATGAAGAAGCTTCTGCTGTAAACATAGCTCAGATTGAAATCCTACCAGTGACAGCAGCGGAGGTCAAGAAAGCATCCCAACATGACAAAGATCTTTCTAAAGCCTTGGATTCAACCTTGGCAGGGTGGAAGCCAGCAACAGCAAGCTCACCTTACTATAGTCAACATGCAAAGTTCTCTGTGGAACAAGGATGGTTTGCTATGGGGAAGTCCCGTTGTTATTCCTGTGTCACTACATCAGCGAGTGCTAGAAGAACTACACACAAGTCATCTAGGAATGGTTAAAATGAAACAACTTGGCAAGAAGCTACGTGTGGTGGCAAAGGATAGACTCCGACATCGAGAATCTCACTAGAGACTGCCAAGGATGTTGCACCATGCAGAAAGCACCTGTTACCGCACCACTTCACCCGTGGGACTTTCCCTCAGGACCTTGGCAACGACTCCATGCAGATTTTGCAGGTCTACTCAAGGACAAAACTTACCTGGTCATTGTGGATGCATACTCCAAGTGACCAGAAGTGTTTCCCATGAGCTCAACGTCATCTCAAGCAACTATCAACAAGTTTAGGGAAACATTTTCTTGGTTTGGTCTACCTTAAAAATGGGTCACCGACAATGGCCCTCAGTTTCTGTCAGAGGAGTTTTAGTCTGCTCTGGCTAAGTGTGGAATTCGTCACATCTGCTCAGCTCCTTATCATCCGTCCACAAATGGATTAGCTGAGAGGTTTGTCCAGACTCTCAAACATATGTTGAGTTCAGCACAAGAACCAATTTCTGTGGATCACAGGTTAGCCAACTTCCTGTTGCAGTACAGAGTTTCTGAGCATGCTACCACTGGTGACAGCCCAGCACATCTGCTCATGTCACGAAGACCTCGCACACTATTGGATTTACTACATCCTGATCTTGCTAGTACTATAAAACAGAAGCAACAGCAATAATGCCTGCATACGTCTCAGTGGAACTTACAACAGTACTTCATGGGAGAAGCAGTCTTGGCTCAGAACTACCGCAGCCCTGAAAAGTGGCTTGTTGGTATCATTCAACCACGGATTGGAAATGTCATGTACACTGTTCGTGCCGGATCTTTTGTCTGGCGCCGTCACATCAACCAACTGTGATTCACACCAAAAGTACCTGTTGATGCTGATCTGGCAGCTAGGTCCACAGCCAACCCTGACACTGCAAGTTCACCCACCAGCCTTCACCGCTCAACTTGTACTTGTTTCTCTTGCCAACGCTTGAACCTATAATTTGATCTACAGTGTATTTACACTGATTTGGTTTGTTCTTCTTTATTTAATGTATGCAATGTGGAACAGCATTATTGGGAGGGGAGGATATTGTGACATCCCATGAGTAGCATAATTTACCTTCATCCGCCTTAACATGCACCACTATGGTTATGCGCCATTTTGTCTGTAGAGCCTACGTGGCTATCCTAGGCCTCTCCCTGATGTTCCATTTTGTCTCCTGTGCTCATGGCAGTCTGTGCTGTGCTTTTCCTCAGATAAAGATCTGTAAAGCTTATGTTCTGGTGATGTAGTTTGGAAAAACATCACATTAGTAGTAGTAATAGTGTTAGATTTTCAGATAAAAGTCTAAGGCAAACAGTACACAGACAGAAACAGAGCGACAACACTTACTTCCACAAATATCAGGTTCGTTTGGTTGGTCTGAAACAAACAGAGAACCCAGGAAAAACACAATCGATCTACCTTAAAGAAGGAGTTTGAATGCAAATGTACCATGCATATGATAGTAGTCAATGATGATTGGTAACAAGCTCACCACAGCCGATCAATACAAGACTACATAAACACATACACACACACGCACGCATACACACACACACACACACACACACACACACACACA
>JAOWAW010127094.1:0-11864 GCA_028565695.1 Nicola tetela
CCCCCCAAAAGCACCCAGTTGTGTATAGCATACATGCACTCAGATATGATCATACATGATTCACATGTGCATGTGTGTGTCAATTTGAAAAGAAAGGTGCAAGCAACAGGGCACATCTCACATGCAAAAAGACAAGAAGCAAAATGAAAATTATAATAGCAGCAATTAGCCCGTTCAGCAGTAGATCACTGCCAGTCTGTACAGAAGCTGAAGGAGAGGGAGAGAGAGAGAGAGAGAGAGAGACCTACAACACTAGTAGAAGACTAAGCCCAAACTGTTTCGGGACCTAATTGTGTGTGTGTGTGCGCGCGCACACACGCGCTTTTCAACATACCCATACAGAGAGGCATGTTGCATGCTTACCCGAACTCCACCAGGTGATGGTAATGGGCTACGCATGATGGTATTATCATGCTCAACACTTCCTGGTACAGGTGGTGGATCTTGAGGCCAATCGTGATCCACAAAACTAGGAGCTGCAAAGAAAAAAAAACCAAAGAATACACTGTCATGCAGTAAATGTACATCACGCTGCAGAAAAAAACCAGCTCTCCTGCTCTCTTACTCTTTATCTCCTTGTTTTTTTTTGTTTGTTTTTTTTTCAATTTGCACACATTCATACCATTTTCAGCTCCTGATGGTGGTGCTGGTTCACCATGCCTTGCATCTTCTGGGATTGTTACTGACTCGGCTGAGCAGAAAAAAAAAACAGAATCTCCTAATGTTTTAACTACGTCAACTCATTACACACTTTCCTTATGAACAGGAATTTATTCTGTGTTTGACCTAAACTGCACCATTTGCATACACAATGAACCACTCATCTTAAAGTGGTGAAAACAAAGTCAGGGAATAGAGTTTTCTAGTTTAGAAACAACTGCATTTATACACAATCACAGGGCTTTCTGCAGTGCTGAATGCATGCAACTGTTGTGGGTAGGATGTGGTAATATGTCTGTCACCTTAGCCAGCATGAGGATAAGGTGTAAGCAAGCAGCGAAGAGCCACCCCAAAGGGTTATTACTGTACCCCATGTGGGGATAAGGCATCACATCTTGCAAAAACAGAAACAATGACAGCCAGAAGTTCTGAGAATGTGCAACCTGTATCATGTAAGGTGGAGCCAGTGGTGAGATGTACTGACCAAGCCTAACACTATCTTTTTTGATTTTATTTAGATAATTGGACATAAACACCCAAGGAGGCAAAACCAGCTTTTAAGGGTGGCACCCCCTCCACCCCGAGGGCTGGATGTGTAGTTTTGCAACTTCTAGATAAAATTTTGAAAAACAGCTTAAACCATAGTACCATTTCTGATAAGGCCCCATCCTAAGCTCATATACCAAAAATCAGCCCTGTTGGTGAATTCAATCAACATTTTCTCCCCACAGGGCAACATTTTTGTTGCTGTTTTGAAAAAAGGATGATGTCTTTCATGATGGGTCTTTTGACTGATATGACTGAATATTGGGAGCATTTGGAGCTTCAAGAAGTTCCCAAAGAGGAAATGAGAAAGAAAGGGTGGACAGCTGGTGTTGCAGAGCGAACACACCGATCCCAAGTATGCGATTATGCAAGGCTTCTGTGGTATGAAAGAAATACTACACCACATCAGCGACAAGCTCAGGTGCCATGCAATTCTACAAAACACTGCAAGGCAAAGCCACACAGTCGACTAGAAATTAGCAAGATGATGCTTAGCTGTCACTATAAAAACACAACGCTGTGATTTTACTGTGAAACACACTCCAGCAATTTCGGCAACAAATTCATTTGATATCACAACACAGAGACTAGCAAATCATACTGGGGAAAAAAAACACCACTAACACTCGTTGTAATAGAAAAGATTACGGCAGGTGTGGGCCACCTGAGATAATACGACGCTGTGTGTTTACCTTGTGTGGTCGGTGCTGTGCTTGCGTTTGTAGTCCGGTAAAGAGTTTGATCAAAGAAAGTCAGGTTGGACATGGTGAGCAAAAGAGCTCCAGAAGAGTGGAATGTGCCTGTGTTCATCTGAGAGAATAAGACAACAAGGATTACAATAAAAACACTAACTTATGGACAGGAACACAGTGACTCGAATTAACAATAAGACCACACTTTTGTAACACTTGTATCCCTCTGCATCAATATGCAAGTGCTTGTGAAGACCAGATATTACCTAGTAAACTCAGAAACCACAAAACAAATACGAGCATATTGTGCAAACTTCAAGACTTACTCTGAAGTCCATTCGACTTCCAAGCAGTTCACCAGTTCGACTGCCAAACACAGAAATGGCAAAACATAACTCTTTAGTCTTTGAGAGCAAAAAAATTTTGAATGGATGCTTGTACAGAATTCATTGCTTGCCTGTCAAAACTCACCTGAAGAGTTCACTGTCCTTCTTGCCAGCTTCATCGAGTGGAATCAAAGCAATTGGAGTCTTGGGTATTGTTGCTACAGCTATCATCTGCAGAACATCACTCAGGAGTGTGAGAAAGAGAAAGAGAGTGGGCAGGTATATGTGAGGAAGAGAGGGAGGGAGAGGGTGGGTTTGTATGTGTGAGAGAGAGGGAATAGGGAAGGAGAAAGAAATGAAGGGAAAAAGAGAATTTCACACAAAGAAAACAGAAGAATAAGTACTACAGCCTGCAGGAAGCATTGATTCATGAAACGAATTTCAATACCTACCTGCTCATCGGTTTCTACCAGGTCAATGTTGTCACTGGTTTTGATGTCATCCAAAGGAAGAAACTGAGTGAAAGACAGGCACACTTTTTTAACTTCACCCAGCTTCTAAACATCCAAACAGTTTGACAGTTTCTCTATTTCAGACATGTCCAATTGCAATAATCCATTTGTTTCCCTCTTGAAAAGTTCAACTATTTCCATGACAGCACCAAGCACTGAACACGGCAGAGAACGTACAGCACAGCCTGACCTCATCTTCCTTGTTTTTGCCTTGGTCAAACGTTGTGTCTTTGTCATGGCCCTGCTCATCCACAGAAGCAGCCAGCTGCAATCTCCTTCAGAGCAAAGAATCAGACACCTAATGCTTAAAGAGACTTGCTCTTCATTCTTAGAGACTGCAATACTTAGTTGTTGCATTAACTGTCAAGTAGACAGTTTTTAATTTGATGTATACTAGCAGTATCTAGGAGGGAGGAAAAATACTTCAAAACTTAACATACATGAAGTCTTTTTCTGATTATTTCAAGAAACCCATTCAAATCACCTACAGCTGCTCTTACGATCACCTAAACCCCTACAAGACCTCTGGTGTGCTAAAACTCGCCTCCGACAGCCTTACCATGCACACCTTGAAATTACAAGCAGCGCATACAACTGTACATGCAAATACTGCGTCTTTACATCAACATGTAAGCCCTAACAGGGTAACATTAGAAGTGCGTCCATTGACAGCTTGATTTCTCGCGAGGCCGATGAAGGCCAGAGTTACATTACATACGTTATAAATTGGAACAAAAAAAACTAAACGCGAAGCTGTTAAATCATTGGCCAGCTCAAGGAAACTCTATCAGTCTGTACGCGTACAAGGGTTGTGATTGTTGCAACAAAACTTAAATTTTGGCCCCGGTATATTTCCCGGTAGTTCTTTTGAAACCGCGGATTTTAATACTAGTACTGACAGTACCTTAATTAATTTGTGTACTACAGTCTGCTAATAGTATTATGTACTGCCGTGATAGGGACTATTTAGAGTTATCAAGGGGTCAGGTGTTGAAGGTTGACTTAATGGCCCACTTACTTGTTGTTTGCAAGTAGATCCAACGTTTTATAAACCAACGCGTAAAGATATTCGACCTACAATACACAGATGTGGTGAATTATCCCAGCGTCCTTTGACACAATCTGATCACGACAAAGCGTCTGTACCTTCTTGCTGTAAATACTAGCGGAGCCCTGTATCAGTAACGCTGCTTCTGCGAAGTTCATAGTGGTCGCTCCACCATCAAACGTAATCGGAACATTCTCCAGCTGAGAGTGGGAAATCTTACATCAAATTTATCGGGCAAACGGGATTACCAGAAACAAGACCACCGACCTCTTCCAAATAGCCTTCCAAATCGCTGGCTATATCTATCTCCCAATTTTTGGCGAGATCTCGTATTGGAACAAGCAGGTGAGCAAACCGTTGCCCCGCAGTTTCCGAATCTCCCTTTGAGGCCATGCTATATCTGACATAAACTACGTTCGTTCTGGCAAACTAAATTCATCTCCAACATCCTCCAGCAAGCTCAACAACGAAGCTCTTCCCGCGAACTTGGGATCAAGTCTGTCTCGGCTGGCGCCTTTTTTTGAATCATGTTGCCGAGCGCACCAGAAAGAGCGAGGCCACAAAATTTGCCATCGTGCGCTGGCCATCATAACGGTCTATGACGTCGACTGACTAGCCCTCAGGCTGTTAGCCTAGAGACGAGACTGGTGCAGTAGGCCTACATGGAGCCTACAGCACGTACCTGATGTACCACGATGTACAGTACATGTAGATCTACTACTGTAGATCTACTAGTACTTCGCCTCCGCAAATACTGGTGCATTTGTATGCATCTTTCTACCTACAGGTATCTGCTGTACGTTTCTTCTTGTCTCTGTCATAGTTTGAGGTAATCTTCTCCTTTTCATAGTAATCTCCTGTTTACCCGCCTTTCTCTGCCTACTGAGCCCTCTCTACATCTCCCCGATTAGATAATCTACAGGCTGACTTTGATTCCCACCTGGTCGAACCCTCTCTGCCACTACGGACGCCGGATCTTCAAGTTTCCTGATTCACCCTCTCTCACAATCTTCTCCTCCCTCTCTGAACCGTCCTGGACAACACCCCCGCTTCTGGCTCCTGTTTTTATTTCTTTGCGACAAGGCCCCCTAGGGGAGGCATCGTTTTTTGTCTTTTCATTCATGCAGTAGGCTCCCTCTACCTGTAAAAATTAAAAAAAAAAATTATCATGCCTTTTCCGCCGGCTTTTCTCCCGTTAACGCCTTTGCATTCTTGTAATACAGTATGTACATGCACAGGCCTCAGGCTGTCGAGTAGCTTGCACGCACGAGCTGCGCGCACAAAGTCTTATGTTTCTACGAGATACATAAAAGGAGAGAAGACGTACTGAGTACAAAGGGAGGGAGATGGCCTACTGAGTGCGTGAAAAGAAAAAAAAAAAACGACGCCTCTCCTACTGGGTCTTATTGAAAACAACAATAAATCGGATCAAGTAGAGCGAGGAGTTAGGAGTCACGGGTGGTGTTGTCCAAGAGGGCTCAGAGCGGGAGGTAAAGATTGTGTAGGAACAGAGAGTCGCAATTTGGGAGAGGTCAGTGCGGTGACTTTAAGTTTGGAGCAAATAGAAGATTTGGGTGCCTAGGAGATAGGTTATCAAAATTTGAGCGGGAGACCGTCGGAAACCACGTGAGCCGATTTTTGACGGTACAACTTGCGGCTTGGGGTGCATATTTGCGTGTATGGGCTAATGGGCCGGACGTTCGTTTCAAAGCGGGAATGGTGGGTTCGATGAGGAGAATGTGGTTGTTTGGGAAGATTAGCACAATCGTAGTGGGGTTGTGCAGTGATGATGTCTGGAGGGATGGTGGATCCAGAAGAGGATAAGGGGTCAGGGAGACCACTCGCGGCACTGTAGTACTGGATTTGTGGGGGATGAGTCGGTGTTTTGCAGGCAGAGACAAGAGAAAGTACGAGCGTTTCAGAACAGAGTTATTTGGCCAGGTATAACGGCCTTGCTGAAGAAAAGGGGGCAGTGATTAAGGATGTGG
Organism: Nicola tetela; assembly: GCA_028565695.1. Taxonomy (NCBI): domain Eukaryota; kingdom Metazoa; phylum Porifera; class Calcarea; order Clathrinida; family Clathrinidae; genus Nicola; species Nicola tetela. The sequence goes on from JAOWAW010127094.1 coordinate 5,773, forward strand.
TGAAGGTCTGGTTGTTTTGACAATGGGGACAGCGGGAGGATGAACGTTTGTCAGTGCATGCATTTTAGTGAGGCAAGAGTAGGTAGGCAGTCAATAGAAGATCGGAGGGTGAAAGAAATTAAGCTTTTTGGAAGAGACTAGATGTAGGATTTCCGTGTAGCGTCGGTGTTTTCTAGATGAAACCTGAAGGTTAAGGAAGGATCCTTGTACAAGAATTAAGGGGTTTAACTTTGTTGTGGTAAAAACTTAACTTTGAAAATGAGATGTTCAGTCATCAGTGAAGATCTTAATTGTTTAATCTTCATTTTTATTTGTCGGAGATGGGTCACGTGGAGAGGGGATTTTGGGTGTTATCTAGGGATGGTTTTAGGGGATGTGAGACAAATTTCTTGCAAGTTTACAAAGTGGAAGGTTTTGATGAGGACTTGAAGAGCTAGGAATTGACTTTGTATAGCAGAGTGCAGACCGTACGTTGGGGTTTGGACTGAGAAAGAGATAGGGCTGTAAAAGAGAGGGCGTGGCATTCGAGGTAAAGAGAGGAAATAGTGGGAACTTTGAGAGAGAGTGGATCGTTTAAGATAGCTAGTGGTGGCACAGGGAGGCAGTGAAAGCCATGCAGCTTTTGAGGAGTTTTGTCGAGAGTGCGTCAAGAGAAGGAAGTTGAGATTAGTTAAAATCGCACTGTGAGATGGAAGCGCAAAGACGGAAGGACATAGTTTGTGTAGATTTTTAGTTTCAACTCAGGTCAAATAAAGGAGGAGTCAATATTTATCAAGGAAGGAGACAGTTTTTTGCGGATAAATTGAAAAACACAGTCAGAAGAGGAGGGGCCAATGACACAGCCAAGATATTTATAGGGCTTGTCAAAAAGGGTTGGTAGGGGGAGGGGGAGAGAGCCATGAATAGTGAAAGGAACAGGTTTAGCAGAGCCAGAAACAATGGAAAGGAAGCAGCATTTAGCAGGTTTAAGTCTCAGAAGCATGGTCGAGGCAAATTCAGTTGTTTATTAGCCGTTGGTGATTACATTTGTTAGTTGTAATAACGTTAAAGTCGTCAGCGTATGGTGGGGTAATAAAGGAGGAGCCCTCGAAAAAGTAGCTGTATTTTGAATTTAGTTTTAGGAAATCAAGAATGGGATTAAAGCAAAGGATAAAGATCAGGGGGAAGAGGGTCACTTTGGAGCATACCACGTGACATAGAGAATTTTGAGGAGGACCACTTAGGAGATTTAACAGTAGCAGATAGGTTGGAATATAGAGGGTTTTGATTTATGCTTGGATGACAGGAAGGAATTGATTTCGTGTGAGTGTATGAAAGATGGGATCGTGTGAGACATGCAGAGCCAAATGCGTCAGTGAGGTCGAACCAGGTGCAGTGGAGGGTATGTTTGTTGGAGCGTGCATGGGAGAGGAGAGAGTTTATTACAGAGAAGTGTTCAATGCAGCCGTTGATGCCTGTGAGGAAAACTTTTTGTAGGGCAGGGTCAATAAAATTTGTTTTGTAAGAGGAAAGACTGAATCGAAAGCGCGCAGTGAGGATTAAATGAAAAGTTTTACCAATACAAGAGGAAAGAGCAATCATAGGAAAGTTAGTCGGTTCTGAAGGTCAAAGGCAGATATTCAACTTCCCACATCTATTCTGCACGGTAGGTCTGTTGGAGGGCTGAAACAATGACGAATCAACTATACGTGGATACCGGTATCAGGTACGGTATTTCGAAAAGAAACACATTAAGTCCAGGAATTGAGAAGGCAATGGCTGATACCGGAAGCAGAGATGTTGCGAAAAGATGTGGTTGCACCACGCTCGGTCTGAAAAATACCGCTTCCGGTGCCGGTAATTACATGCAAGCAACCACTTCCGGTAGCCGTTCAAACACCAACGGGCGCTGCAAACCAGACCACATGTTTTGGTCATGACGCTGGCCTTCACAGCTACATACACTGGAAATAAACAGTTGCAGACTTCTCCGTACCTTGCCAAATCGGTCGCCCTCGATTAATCGCCACACATCCGGGGCAGAGATTTTAATAACCGCCACGGCGATTATTCGAAGAAATACGGCCCAGTAGTAGTGCGAGCTGTTTCGTTGTTGTTACACACGGCACGGCGACTTTGCAAACCGAAATTCGGAAACTCCGTTGGAAACTAGGGACGAGGTGCGAAAAATATGGCGCTTCGTGGCGGTGTCCCAACCGTTCGCCAATGATTATTCACCGCGTGACTGTTCAGCGCGGACTGTTCGTCGCGCGACTTTTCGCAGAATGCCTTTTCCGCCGCATATGCGTCATTTCGCAAAAGATCGTTTTCGTCGAATGCCAGTTCACAGCGTGCCACTTTCAGCGCCTGCCAGGTTCGGCACAAATAGTAAATTCGAAAGCGTAACTAACGAGTAGGTGAGTAAATTCGATTTAAGTATACTGTATGGATTTATATTTATATTTATATTATATTGTATTATATTTATGGAAGTAAACTGTATGGATGCTTTAGATTGACTCAAACGATCTTCGGATAGATTCCGACGGTCATGAAGGACGATGTTCCTGGAAGTTACTTTACTTTGAGCAAATGAAGCAAACCAAAGCTCAATGTTGTCGGATGAAAATTAAGTATAATGCCTTAAGCTTGAAATTTTTGTAATTCAATGCTGTCGAAGGAAACGTTATTATGTTGTGTGGTTCAATTCGGATATGATGGCGAATGTATTCTTATTAAATATGATGATTTTTTATGTCACGTTTGATGGTATGTAATGTTAAAGATACGTTATCGAATTTACTATTTGCGCCGAACCTGGCAGCTGCAGGCAGGCGCTGAAAATGGCACTCTGCAAACTGGGATTCGACGAAAACGGTCTTTTGCGAAATGACGCATGCGGCGAAAAAGGCATTCTGCGAAAAGTCGCACGACGAACAGTCCGCGCTGAATCGAACAGTCACGCGGTGAATAATCTTTCGACGAACGGTCGCAGAACCCTTCGTGGCGAAACTTCTCGCGAACCAGGGCTTCTACACGAACAAAATTTTCGGATCGTCGAAAGCTTCGTGGGAAGGGTCGGAGTGCTTTCGGATCGTCAACAGCAGTTTGTGGGGACGCTTGACGCACGCATACTGGGAGTTGGCTTTAAAACTGCAGTCTCCTCTCATTGAAATGGCCGAGGAAGCTGAAAAGGAAAGACTTACAGGTTCAACCGTGAAACGCCGTCCTCTGCGCTTCGACTTGGCTATGGATTTAGCTATGCTCCGGCAGCTGAGGGATCCACGACAATCCTTTTCAAAAGGGTTCTCCTGCCATGGATGAGGTCGCGAAAGAGCTAGAGCAATTCGACCCCGTCCGGTTTTCTGGAATCCCTAAAAAAAACCTTCGAGACCGAGTTGTGTTGCTTCTTGACCAACACGCTCGCAGAGAGGACTTCGTTAGGACGCAGTAAGCGACATTCCATCTGAAGGGCCAAAGGAAGAACTAAGAGTTCTTCTTCACCGATGTCATCTTCATAACTTGTCAGCAGCAACTTTGAAAGCAAGGCGATTTCCTCGTGGACTACCCGAGCCGACATGTTCGCCGATGACAAGTCAAGCAAATCGGCGTGCGAAAAATCATCTGTTCGGTTTGCAGAACGGCCCGCGGCCCGAAGATTCGTGAACGCTTTGTCGTGTGTTCTCTAACCCTGACCCCAGCCCGGATCTTTACGAATTTCGGTTTGCAAAACCTCCCTAATATGAACACTAGTAGTAGTATAGTAGTACTGCCTAATAGCAACTTGAGCTGACTTCAGAGCGTTAAAACTCGATGTTCCAGTCCGATGCCCACGAGTCCACGACGACACAGCGCACAAATCAGCACTTTAATATGCAGGCTATAGCACGATCGGTGCGACCGGGACTTACTCTCATCAGTTAGTGGACTAAACTTCAGCGCTGCTCAACAGAGCGCTGCCCACTTCAGCGGGGCCTAATGGAGCGTATCCAAATGAGGGTTAGGGTTAGGGCTGGGTTAGGGTAAGGGTAGGGTCAGGGTTGGGTTAGGGTTGGGTTAGGGTTAGGGTTAGGATTAGGGTTAGGGCAAGGTTAGGGTAGGGCCGGTTAGGGTAGGGTTAGGGTAGGGTTAGGGTAGGGTTAGGGTAGGGTTAGGGTAGGGTTAGGGTTAGGGTAACGGTTAGGGTAACCCTAACCCTATCCCATGGCCTGGGTGCCTGGATGCGCTAAAGTGGGTCGCGCTCCGTTGAGCCGCACTCAAGTGGGGGACAACCGACTAGACCTACTATAACCAGAGTTGGGCAAGAGCAGCCTTGCTTTGTACAGTACTGAGTACGCTTCTTCAGTGAGCCTCACTGAAGAAATTCTCTGAAATTTCTCTGAAATTCTCACTGAAGAAAAGCGGTGTCAGAAGGACTGCAAGGACTCTTGAGCTCCGCCCGGAGTCGTCTGCCAGACTTGAATCGTGACTCGCAATCAGTCTCGCCAGTCGCCTCAAGCAACTGGCGAGAGTCTATACTGTAGTAGCTTCGTCTCACCATTAGCGTGTGAGATGCTTGCTGTTGTGAACTGTGACTAGTCTCAGCACTCGGACAGTCTCACACTAATAGAGAGTTACAGCAGGCGCAGGCGAGCCTGTCTCCAAATGGGTTTCCACGTTGCCCAGAAACATAGGCATGAGAAACCACCCTCTCTTTTTTTTTCAGCGTTCATGATAACTTGTAGGTGTAGTAAGCACTTCCGATGGGAATACACCAGTAGGACACACAAGGGGTTCTGCGGCCGTTCGTCGAAAGATTATTCACCGCGCGACTGTTCGATTCAGCGCAGAATGTTCGTCGCGCGACTTTTCGCAGAATACCTTTCCGCCTCATGCGTCCTTTCGCAGAAGACCGTTTTCATCGAATCCCAGTTTGCAGAGTGCCATTTTCAGCGCCTGCCTGCAGCTGCCAGGTTCGGCATAACCATCATATTTAAGGCTCAACACAGTTTTTTCTAGATGTAAACTGTCCTATATCTTTGTGCAGGCACCTTCAAAAGGCTTTTAATTGTGAACTTTAAAAGAAATAACAGAGGGTTACAGACTTCGTTTTCAAGTTGTAGCTGTTCAAAGTTTGCTACTATTCTACAGAAAACTAGATCTACCGACCCACAAGCAAGAGTGCATGACATTTTGGATATAAGCTCGACCAGCATTCGGATGCGCGGTGAAGATGGGCAGTTGAAACTGTGTTGAGCCTCGTTAACAAGTGGCGCGCACTGGCTAGCAACGGTTGCAGCGTGGCGGACGAACACACGGACACGAACAAGTGGCGTGCGCATGGAGCCGTCGCAGGCGATATGATTTACATATAATGCCACGCAAAGAACACTGAATAGCAAACCTACAGTACGTGCACTGTAATGTCGGCATGCTGGAAATGTTGCAGCCTGGCGGAGCAAATCCACCTACATGCATTCAACTGCATGAGTCATGTGGCTCTTTCCGTTAAAAGTTCAGAGCTCACGGCAACAGCTGCAATCGAATCCGCGGTGGGCCCGGGACTCCCTCGCGTCTAGAATTTGTTCCTCTTCCCTTTTCTTCACACGGCTTCGGAAAGGTTTTTCTCTGGCGACGCATTTATAAAGGTAGACCTCGGTTCATAGCATACATTACAAACAGCTGCAGCTGCGCTGCATGGCTCGGTAGAAGTATGTACGCGCTGGGCCCAGGACTCCCTATCGCTATCGATATCAGAGAAAAACAATTCAAAAGTTCAAAGCTCACGGCAACAGCTGCAATCGAATCAGCGGTGGGCCCGGGACTCCTTCGCGTCTAGAATTTGTTCCTCTTCCCATTTTTTCACACGGCTTCGGAAAGGTTCTTCTCTGGCAATGTATTTAGAAAGATAGACCTCGGTTCATGGCATACATTACAAACAGCTACAGCTGCGCTGCATGGCTCGGTTGAAGTATGTATACGCCTTCCTACCATACATTTTGATCGGGAAAAAAGGACGCGATTAGCGCTGCGCTGGCTAGTAACGGTTGCAGGGTGACACACACACACACACACACACACACACACACACACACACACACACACACACACACACACACACACACACACGAATT
>JAOWAW010127116.1:0-11861 GCA_028565695.1 Nicola tetela
TGTGTGTGTGTGTGTGTGTGTGTGTGTGTGTGTGTGTGTGTGTGTGTGTGTGTGTGTGTGTGTGTGCGTGTGCGTGTATTGCAAGCAAATCAAGGGGGAATGATTGACTGTTCTGTTAACCGTGCCTCTTGACCAGAGTTTAGCTTGGCTAGCTGTTCAACTCAAATGCTTGTTTTCTGTTGAATAAAGCCAGCAAAACTTACCACGATCAATGATGAGGATTGTAAACCCCACTATTCCTGTATTTCCACTGTGACCACTTTGCCAGCTGATTGTGAAATTTGTTGCAAATACCTCGACAACGCTCAGATTGACAGGTGGGCCAGGTGGACCTACATGAACACAATTTTTTTTCAATATCCATGCAGACACACACAGAAATACACACATTAGCATGCCAACACTGCCACCTTCCATATTCCCATAATATACCATACTATGGAGAAAAGATAGTGTCAGAGAGAGAAAGAGTCGAGAGAGGGTGTGAGAGGTTGAGAGCCTTAAAATGTGCTTTAGAATGCACCTTCAAACATGTTAATTTTATCAACAATTATGGTTGGTCTCTCAGACTTGCTGCCATGCCAATCAACTCAACTATGAATAGTGATCCGATAAACTTTGTATACATTTGTTGTTGCTCATTCTCCATTGTAACCTTCCAGGTAGTCTGGGAAAAATCAGGAGATCCGTCCTGGGCCTTCAACCCACCCCAACCACATCCTCCCCACAAAAGACAGTGAGCATTTACTGAGGCACAGATAGGGTGTTACACCCAGAGCAAATTGTAGGCATTGTGAGAAATCAGTATAGGATGAGCAGCAACGGCTAATGTCTAGCAGGATTCCTTAAACTGCTGAGTTACTATACAACGGTCAAATTCGCACATGCGATCTGGCATGCACACGTGATCCATCGTGCTGCTGGGCTCAGTGTGCTATTGTGCTTATCACTTAAGGCTATAAGATTGTTGTTGCAGTACTGTCCACTGTCCAGTAGTTTCGGAAACAACAAACTTGTGATCAATTGGACTGGTAGATTGGAGGAATTGTTGCCATGGATGTGGGTGTTCAAGGGAGAGTGCGCGGGGAAGCTAGCTTGGAGGAAGACGGAGTGCTGTATTTGGTAGAGGTGAAGGAAAGAATGACTTGGCAACAACGTTGGAAGACAAAGGAGGAATTGGGTGCAGGAAAGTTGGAGTACAGACACCTGAAACCGTCAGAAACCACGGTGTATACGGAGGCTGGTAAGCTGCTTGCTGCGATGAGGGGGTTGCTGTCATCATGTTGAAATTCTCTTGTTGTATCTACTGTTGTCCATACGCGTCTGGATGTTTTCCGTTATTTGTTCCTGTCTGTGTCGTCCTCTTCTCATTGTCTATCTATTGTACCACTTGCTGATTTCAATCCTCACTTCTTTTACCCTGGCTGGCATGTGTACAAATCTTCCACTGGTGATGGGTATTTTGCGAACATAATTTAATGAAACCTTGTTTAAAGCAGATGAAACCCATGCATGCACCTTCCCCAGATGCATGTGCATTTGCATGTGCTTGTCAGCATAATCCTTGGCCTGCCTGTCACCCCATCTTCTATGTCCCATTCTTGCATTTCCAAAATGAGATTCTGTAACAACACATCAGTTATCCATAAAAAGAGATGCAGTTCATTGGTGACAACGTGGTCAACATCTATGTTGACAAGCGGCAAGTGAACATGACCAAAACCATTCAGGTCATTCTTTAATTCCTCCAATGTCCTTTTCATTTGGCGATTCGTTGCACACATCAACCTTATCCATACACCACCTCTCTTCCTTCTCCACTTTGCACCTGACCGGCACATGCATACTTCTCTGTAGATCCTTGCAGCCCATAAATTAGCTGCTTGTATTTTGTATCGCCACAGAAAAAAAAATTCTAGTGGATAGGAAACACCATCCACTTCCAGCTGCCCAGCTTCAATCATGCTGTTTAAATCATTAAACGTGCCTGCCATGCCACTTTTCAGGGTTTCCGTGATTCAGGGCCACACAGTATTGTCACAGTCCAAACAGCAGAGGGAGAAAGCACATCTCGACCCCAATTCAATAAACTGAAACTGAACAATTGCAGAGAAGAATTTCATGGTACCTTGACACCATCTCCTGCCACCTTGACTCTCATCTTCTCAGGAACAGATACCTTTTTTTCTTGGCAGAACAGCTGTATCTCCGCCTTCAAAGTTTCTGTGAAAGAAAGAGCTACCCCAGTGACATCACTTGAGTCAACAATATCTACAACAGACAGCGAATTGCTGTCCCCTCTGCACTCTTTCACCAAGTATGACCGGCAAATCCTGGCACTCAGGAAACACCATAGTGACTTCATGCCATGCTGCATCTGATACACCCCACCAATCAAGAATGTATAGCAATGATTAGATTCTGTCTTTCTCTTGGTCAGCTAGCTTACTGAATCGTGAAGGTGGCTTGCTTTCCCGATTTTCCATCATATGCTCCAAGTGAGGTGCTGAATGTACCTGGGGAGGCTGATTGGTCTTGGAGCAATACAGTTGTGATGCAGTAGACAACTCCTGTAAATCTTCTGCACCATCAGCCAGAGGCAGTTCAGATTTCCTGCCCTTATCATCCCTCAGTACAAGAGATTCAACACTCAGACCAATCTGTTTAGCAGCTGCAAGCGCTACTTGTGCTCTTGTTTTTAATGCTGACAATTTGTACCAAAATGCTTGTTCTTGGCAGTCTGAAGCATTCTTCCCAGTAAATTTTGTATGCTCATCCTGTAAAAGTTGATTAAGTTTCTTCCTTAAATTTTCTCTAATAGATTGCTACTCTTCAAGATCAGCTTGTTTGTTCAGTAGTGCCTCTGTCATTTCTGCAACAGAGTCTCAGCTTCAGCTTCCAATTCAGTATATCTATCCTTCCACTGGTCCAGCTCTGCTTCCAAACTATAAGGATTAATGACATGATCTGAAGTGATGTGCACCTTCCAAATTCACTCCCACAGCTTTTCCCTTCCATGACTACCACCTGCTCCTAAAAAAGCCCTCCTAAACATAGTACAAATATATGTCAGCTGACGCTCTAATTGCTTTGCAGCAGGGTTGCTTGCATCTGTCTTCATGATTATAGGCACATTACCATGCTGTAAACTCTGATTGAGCCGGACGAGTAATGGGGTGGACGTTTCTCCAGAGCAATCTTCCAAAGTCTGCCAGTGCTCTAACAATTGCCCAGTTACGGCAAAGGCTGCAAATAGCTCCTCTCTGTCACCCGCCCACCTTGACTGCAACCTACCATCAGGAACACACTTCTTCACAGCAAACCACTGTGGGACTTCACAGCTTAAACAGACTTCTGAATCATCCATGACTCAAGGAGAAAAGCACAAGGGACCTACCAACCAAGCTTTCAAAACAGACTCTATCCGATAGACAGATACTGAAGCAAGTGCGGATACTACGATCGACAGCAGATCAACTACCAGTATTGCTTTACCAGCATTACTAACTTTTTTTTTACCTCACTATGGTAGGTAGGCTACTCCAGTCAACTGCAAGCTTCAGCATGTTCAGCATAGATAGCTTAGTCTAGGTCACTTTTAGTACTCCTGGGCATGCTCTGTAGTCAATAGCAACAGTAGACAGACAGCTGGCCATGGATGGTTGCAACATAAAAGTTGCTTTTCAATTGTTCGCAGTGGAAAGCTTCCTTGAAACAGTGACAGTGAAGTACTTTTGCAGAAGGTACAGGTCTTTGCTTTCCAATAGTTTGCTTCCTCACTGTACCTTTGATTGAATGGACAGAGCAGTTAGCACTCTATGCGCTTGATTTCGGCCGCTAGAGGCTTGTTGATTACCTCAGCTCTTTGCAGAACTGACAACTTAGCAAGGAAGCTTCCTTGCCATGGCGGCCAAGGAGCACTGCATTCAGAAGGTGCTAGTCTTTGCCTCCTGATAGTAGGCTTCCTTGCTGTTTGTTTGGCCAAATGGTCGTGGCAGTTAGCAATCCAGTGCTGTTGATTTCAGAAACTAGAGGCTTGCTGAAGACCTCAGCTCTTTCCAGAAATGAATTGGAAAAAGATTAGAGTAAGTTTTCTTCAAAGAAAGTTGGGCTAAAGGATAAAGATCTGGGAATTACTATGTGCGTGAATAGGGCAGCAATGGCCTTCATGGTGTATCAAAAATTGCCCTCGGGCCGAAAATCTGTCTACTCTGTGACTTAAACTTTTAGTGTTTTGCAATCCTTGACTTCTGAGCTATCTAATGGGCTTTCCCAAAATTTGCTTCATGCTTCGTGGTGAAAAAAAAACGGTCATCCAAAAGAGCAAGACGTTCTTTTCCATAGAAAGGCTATAGACCAACACAATGTGTGGGAGGTGTATGGCCCGCATCGCAGAGTATGGCTGAAATTTTTTTTATCAGGTAGGGGCTTGCATATGCATTTCTCATGATGACAGGCAACTGACACAGAGAGTAGTTCTGAGATGACACTTTGAAGATCACAGCCATAAATATCTAATCAGTTTCATTGCTCAATCCCTTGCAACCACAAGGCAACCACAAGACTCTCAAAATAGGTAGCAGTATTTCACTCACCCTTCACAGTTAGCTTTACGAAGGCTTCTCCGCTACCTATACCGTTCTTGATAAAGCATGTGTATACTCCACTGTCATCAGGCACAGCGTCCAACAAAGTCAGGCTTGTTTCAGAATCAGCTTTCTGTTCAACAATGTGTCTGCTCCCTGCCCGGAGGATCATGTTGTTTTTCAGCCACAGAATCGTTGATGGTGGTGGCAGGCAAGAGAAAGTGCACAGAATTTGAACAGTGTCTTTGTAATTCTTGTGAAGAACTTCTGATGACATGCTTACTTTAGGCTTGTCTGCAGAGATGGAAACAAGAGGAAAACAAATTAGAGAATGGATAGTTAACTGGAATGAATTTCCAACGTAAGAGAAGAATGCCTTCCTACTACTCTTCAAAGTTTATGCCAAGAGATTCACTTACACTCGACCTCAAGGTACATTTCCCTTATATCTTGTCCTCTCCAGTTATCAGTGGAACAGAAGTACCAGCCACTGTCAGAAGGTGTGACAAGGGCCAACTGAAGAGTTGGTCCTCTTGATTTGATGTTTGAAAATCCAATGCTGCCATGGTACCACGTGTACTGTGGAGCTGGGTGGCCGCTAGCTCCGCAAGATAAGGTGACATTGCTGCCTTCGGGCAATGTTCTGTTCCGAATCAAACTTGTAATAGTGGGCTTCACTGTGAGATAATCAAAACCAAAAAATGTGTGCAATGAACTGCAGACCATCTCTGAGAACTCAGACAACTTAAAGTAGAACAGAAAGGACTGGGTTAGAGGGATGTGCTTGTTTTTCTTTTAAAAAATTGCAGACTTGACTTAGTTGTACTTGTAGTGTGGACTGACAGACAATTTGGTGACTTTGGCTACTCTTGTTAGGTTTAGTGTGTGTGCATTCCTTACATCCAATCACTGGGTAGACATCTTGGTAAATGGTAGCAAGTTTGTTTCTTGCCTGACATCTGTAGCTTGTTGGCCGGTCATGCTCCGATCGGTGAAAGGAAGTGAAGATGAGTTCTCCCCAAGGTGACACGTAGAGGTGAGATGTGTTTGTGATCGCAACGTAGTCTGCCCCATCAGATCGTGAAAACCACTCAATTGTCGGGGCAGGATGTCCGCTGGATGAGCAGGTGATAAGAGCATGCCGGCCTTCTATGACGTGAAAATCACTGATGACCAGTGAATAGGGCGGGCGGTCTACAACTGTGAACATAAATGGCAAAAACTCGGTCTTCTAAAAGTTGAAGGGAGCATGCCAGTTAGAATGCTGAGCATTCTAACTGTTACAGTGGAGAGAATTGAATCACATTAAGTTTCAATGTTGATATCCACTGGCAAAGTGTTAGTGTCTGTGGTGCATGTATTTGAATGGGAGTGGTGATTATGTCTGCAGTAAGTGTATGTGCTGACACTGAAAGGTGCAGCTAAAGATTAGATCCCAGAGAATACTATTACCATTTCAAATGAGCATTTATGCTAAGATACTGTAAAACTACACATTCTTGCATGCAGTTAACTTTTGCTGAACTGAATCCACAGGCTTCCCAGTTGTTCAAACTTTAATTTTGTGAAAGATTTTCAGATGTAATATTAAGGCTGTGAAGTAGGAATGTGATAAAGTGTGAAAAGGCAAGAAAATACTGTGGTGAATTTGCAAAAAGAGTCGGTTCAAAAATATGCAGTGCCAGTATTAGAAGACAACTCAAACATCAACAAAACTGTCTCTTAAACAAACAGCAGAACTGAAAACGCAAATAACATATTTAATTAAATCCCAGTTTTTCTGAAAATTTGCCAATGATGCAAATGAATTACAAACTCTTGGACAAAATTTTGTGGAAAGTTGGCAAGCTTGGTGTCTGATAATAGCAATGTCTGCCATGTCATTGTGAGGCATGATACAACAGCATACAATCACATAGTTCTTACAAAATGATTTGCGCTTAGTTGTAGTTGTAGTGCGCCAATTTAAAATGCATGAGAAGTGCCTCTCATTTCTCTGTTCTGTTTCTCATTTTCTGAATCATCTACCCACCAGATGGCACGCAGAACAGTCAAGGTTTTGAAGTCTGTTGATTACAATATAAAAATATTCATGTCTCGTGCATAGAACTGGATAATGGTCCAGGCAGTCAAGATGCACGACGAGACAATTCACGACATCGGCAGTAAGTTCTCAATAGCTAGCTGAGGCGCCGTTTTCCTGGGACACACCTGACGTACAGTTACTACCGTATGGCTGAAGCCGACAATCTCAAGTCCAACAGCTCATAATTCAAGAGAAAGCAGTTGCCTTTACTGCTTTACTCAGAATCATCACTTCTCCCAAGGACTCTTCTTTCCTTGCAATTGACAGGGAGGAAGCAGAAAATCCACTGCAAGGATCATTTGTCAACTAACTTCTGTTTGGCGGTAAGACCTAAGCATTTGTCGCCGAAACGCCGCTTCCTAGCTAACATTCTCCTTTTTTCAGACACCGACGGTGATCGCGACGAGGTGATGATAAAGCAAATAACGTGCGGCAAGTAATTCTGCAGCGCAACAGGGTCGTCGGCTGGTTGGCATATTTGATCATATCGATCAGTAGAGCCGTTTTCTTTTCTCCTCCGCAGGGTGATACTTGAGGTAAGAGACAGAACTGTATGTTACTGGAAGTGACTCCATGTCGCGATGGCTGCGAGCGGTGGGTATCACGTTTTCTTCGACATTTTGTCAACGCCAAGTCACTGGCAGTAGATCTGCACTCTGGCTCTCAATCTCTGGCTTGTTGAACAGGTTAAAGAGCTGTCGGCATCTATCAATAGCCATGCGCTCCCGACGACGGGACGCAGTGTTCTGGGCCATTTCACTTCGCCGGTTGTGGAACGCGGAGCACGCGCTTGTTGGAGACAGTCGAATCGGTAAGCGATCAATCGATGCCGTGTCAACTGGTAAAAGCGATTCAAGTTGTATAACCCCTAATCTCTAGGCCCATTTCTGCGACCCCTTTCGGAAACACCGACACGCCCTCAGACAAAAAGACACACAGACACACGGTGCTCACAAGCAACCAGCAAGGTGAAAAGATTCATCGCCGCATCACTTTAAACCATAGCAGAACCCACCGGCTACAGGCCGCAACTTGTCAAATTGTTGACAGCTGGCCGACTTTCGGCCAGTCAAACCTAGCAGGAAACACAAGGACCTGTACAAGGTCAACTGCTCAGCAGAATGGCGGAAAGAAGCCAAAGAGAAAGCTGAGACTGAAACGAACCAGTTTGCTGTCGGCTAAGACCTGAACTTGCCGTTAGGACGATTTGTAGCCATACACGCGGTTCGTCGCAAGGTTCTCTACCGGTCTTTGGGCTTCGGCTATTTGCGCCTCCTGTCACTGGCGAGCTTTTGCACTGTCTGTGTACGCTAAGAACTTTAGTACAGCTTCCGAGATAGCGTAGACGAGACATGTACAGACGAGGTTATAGTCGCACTTCTTCACGCCAGTCTAATTAAGTAGGCGCTTTGTCGCGCTCTGAGATCGTCCAGACAAGCTCAAGCATAGGAAGTACTTGGCCCAAGTGGATGCAATGGCCAACGATTACACGGCCATTGAACAATACTACCATCTACAGCTCTCGAATCCGCCACTGTCGCAAGCGATACTTAGAATGAGGTACTTTCAGTACAAGGGGAAATACTATCCCACAGCCAAGAGAGGGAATTTAGGGAACAAACCAATCTTACAAGGCTGAAATCCGTACGAACTGGACCTCTGAATTTACACTCTTGTACCGCGAACCTTCAGGGAAATATTAATGGAATTCTTTCCTACATTAATCCCTACTTTGTTAACACAGTCACCGCCACGTACAGATAATGCCCCTTTAACCCGCGAGCGATACAAGTGCAACAGCCTTACAAACCTGTTTCTAGAGAGAGAGACCGAAGCGCTAGCAACATAAAAAAAAGAGCAGGGCCCGCTCTTCGCTGCATACGAATGCAGAAGCACGTCTTCATTTTTGTACCGGGCTTTTTCGTTAAGCAAACAACTCGAAGGTCTATCAGAGCAAATTGATGTAGTGAAGAGTCTCGTTTGACAAAATTATATAGACGTGTTAGCCTGGTGATCTCCTTACCGACTGTTTTGATGTCTATCAATTCAGCTTGCTTTACTTACCAGAGAATTGGCAGCGCACCGCTCCAGCGAGAGCAAGAACCAACAGTAGATGCATTTTCTCTTCCACGCCCTCGGTACGAAAAATTGTCCACACGTACGTCGATCGTAGATCTTCCTTCAGGGGCGCAAGGGACGTACTGGTAAGAGCCTTTCTCAGGTCACTGATATGGTTGTCTCAAAGTACAATGTGCTTTCGCGCCTCAGCCTGTCGATTCGTTGCTTTGTTAGCCTCATGGATTTCTCGCCTCAGCGCCTCTTCGTGGGTACCGAACGAAGTGCTTTCCGCAGG
This sequence comes from Nicola tetela, assembly GCA_028565695.1. Taxonomy (NCBI): domain Eukaryota; kingdom Metazoa; phylum Porifera; class Calcarea; order Clathrinida; family Clathrinidae; genus Nicola; species Nicola tetela. The sequence goes on from JAOWAW010127116.1 coordinate 9,026, forward strand.
GCAGCCAGGCATGACCAAGTGACCAAGTACTGATCATCTTCCACGTTCTCCGCTGGCTAGTGTAGCGACCTGCACCATGCTTCTGCACCATGCACAGAGCGCGTCAACGCCTCTGCTCCCAGCCGAGTACAAAAGGATTCGCTCTAACTGGTCCTGCTGCATGGTATGACCACGGTGAGCCCCGGCTTGACCGGCTGTGCGGGTTAGCCCTCCTCGTTTTCCGTGTTCCGTGTTCTGGCCTGGTGTCGCCTACCCGAAAAACTCTCACCTCTGTAGGGGAAGCAGCTGTCGAGATGCCTGATGTAGATAGACAGCAATACCGTATGTCAACTGCCTGAACATTGGGTCGCGATTCAAGTGACGTCGTATACACACGTCTAAACAACGTGTACTAAACTCCAGGAAGACCATCCCAGTAGGGGGAATCATAACCAATCATTTTCTCATTTTTACTCCGGCTGGGAGCGCACAGCGGACTCGAACCTGCGACGACCAAGCGCCTAGCCGAATGAAAATCCCGCTCTTAACCGCTTGAACTGGCAGATTGGTGAGATGCTGAGTTGCATTGTGTTTATCTGACATAAAGCACGTCCCTCTCAAGCCACCTGACTTTCGTGCATGATCATTTGAACACCTGAAAGTGCTTGTCCTCTGAGTCTCACCTGAACCACCGTTACCAGTTTGATACCATGTTTCATCTTCTGCCTGAAACTGCTCTATAGGCAATAAAGACAACAAAGATAGCTTGAGCAACTCGTCACGATGAGTGTCCAATGACCGGAGATTATTGTGTCTTAGCGTTGCTCTTCTGATGAGGGTATCAAAGGCATGACAAATCAATTCGGCATGTTTCAAGTGAGAATATACTTGACCCGCAATCAGATCCTATGTGCGTGGATTGTATCTATAAATCAAAGGATTGTTCATACTGATAGTGCATTAGTGGCTCAATTAACCACCGACTTGCGGGTATTTAAATGAATATGCAATCGACACGCAAAAGAACAATTTCTCGTTGCTGTTCAGTAGCTTATTTGCCCCACCAGCGTCATGCGACTATTCTTCCTGGGCTTCCCAGCTTTTATTTATCTTCTTCTAAAGTGTAAGAAATTGTGGTAGACTCTACCTTTTTTAGCGTTGCGTGGCGGTCCTTCTGTACCCCCAAATCTCTGGTATATTCCTGCCCAGTCTTTCTATAACTTTTGCATATCCTTCTTCTTCTGTTATAAGTCCCAGGAGAGTACCTCAATTAGCAGTAAAAGTGTTATTGCACAATCCTACCAACCATAAAATAATAGGAAGTATATATTAAATCCGGAGCGTGACGCTTTATCGGCCAATAAATCCTGAGGCACGTAACAGCTGAGCTTTTTATTGGAGCCGATAATGCCAAGCTTGAGGGATTTAACATGCTTATCTCAGCCTGCTTGTTCATCTCTTAAAGAAAAGCCGGATTATCAGCCAATAAATCCTGCTTAGTGTGAGTATGGGATCCAATGCATAAAACACGGACGGAGGTGAGATAATAACTCTATACAGACCAGTGTCCGATATACTAGCATTACAGAGATCTAATACGTGAACTAGCATTAGTATACTACAAGATGAGTCACGAGGGCTATGCGAGTAATCTCTACCCTTGAGGAATCCCATTTTTGGCACTCGGTTGTATTTCACTTCATGTAGAGAGTAATGAATGTATTTCTTCTATTCAATAGCCTGTAGTTAATTTGACCTACTAAAATATTCCCTGAGATCATACACTGGAGGAAACACGAATGTAACCCACTCCACCTGTGTACACATATGCATGGGCACGCCACACACAGCCATACACACCCCTCTCCACAGAGTTCTTCTGCCTTCCACAGACACCAGCAACAAACAAACAGTCTCCCAAACACATATACGCATCAACAAAAACAGACTAACCACAATCCACCCTATGTGAGCAAAGCAACATTGTTCTTCTCAATAACTGAAAATAAAATGTTAAAAGTCAGAGACTAAAAAGACAGAACATACTTCACACACATGGGATAAAGCAGCCAGGCATAAAATTATGCTCAGACATATATAGATGATACACTTTCCTCAGGTTGCAGATCAAATTACTGGTGCCACAAGACTCCCAGAACTGAGTATTCACTGTGGCATACATAGGCAATAGGCAATGCTTTAAGAAAAACAATTTTGACTGGAGATCAAGAATAAAAATCAGCCAAGGAGATTAGCTGGCTGAAAGGAATTCTGTGTTTAAGAGTAGAACATGGGAAAGACAGAGCAAAGGATATGTAGTGACATTAATGACAGTGAAATGTACGAAGCTGGAAATTCCAAAGGAAGACAAGAATACAATGAAATAAGGAAGAAGAGAAAGGGGGTTGTTACGAAAAGAAGGAATGATCCAGGGTCCGTGAGATTTCGGACGATCTGACCTGCAACTACTCACACATTGGCTACTGCATCTTGCAGCAGCGTGATTGGAGCTCTTGGAAGTTGAACCGCTGGGTTGATGGGGCCTCATCATCATCATCATCCATGCCTGGTTGTAGCGCAATTGTTTCCTCGTTGTGGCGCTGAACGTCCATGGAGAGGCTGAGGATGTGCTTGACAAGAAATGTCATTGCCTCCTCTGAAAGAACAACAAGACAAGAAAGACAAGCTGTTGAGTGAAGAAAGGAAGTGTGAAAGAGATTGAGTGTGTGGGTGAGAGAGCAGAGAGAAAGAAAGAAAGTGAGTGAGTAACAGAGTGGAGCAAGAGAGAGAGAGAGAGAGAGAGAGAGAGAGAGAGAGAGAGAGAGAGAGAGAGAGAGAAAGAGAGAGAGAGAGAGAG
>JAOWAW010127127.1:686-11860 GCA_028565695.1 Nicola tetela
CCCCACCACCAAGGCCCCCCCCCCCCCCCCAAAGATGGTGTCCCCAAGTGGAAGTAACATGCAGTAAGGGAAATGTGGGTCCAATAAAACTGTAAAAACTTCCTACACAATAGCCCTCGCTGGAAACTCTGGGCAAGTAAGGTATGACCAAGCCACGATGGCGCGCCAGGACTGAATAACCATCACATGTATGTGCATGTTGTGTTCCGAGAAACGGATAATTCACAGTTACAGACAGGGTCCAGTCCCAAGTTGGCCAGATAAAGGGAGTTTCGGTGTACTACGCTTTCTCAAGTTTAAGTGAATGCGTACTCAAACTCCTTTCTCAACAAATATTCACTACATGTTGCCAACAACAAAAAATACTTTAGAATGTCAACATAAAATTTTCCAAGCGTCCTTTGAGCTTTGAGGTGAGCTTACCCGGTGCTGTGTGTCAACATATCGCCATAGCAGCAGACGTTGCCAAACAACAAGACACGCCCAGCCTGATGGATCTAACCGCACGCTGATGCCATCTGCTGAAATGACAATCGACAATTGTCAACCAGTTTTGAAATATTTTCTTCACAACTGAAAATTCCACACGTGCACTACAGAGACTCTGAGCACTGTGAAGTTCACTATATTTTGCAGAAAGCAATTTGCATTCAAGTTTAGCCTATCTACAAATGCACTTCGAAGCAAACTCATTCGTGATCTTGTTAATAGGCCTGAACTCATTAATTTACCCTGTAATAATTAAGGTTTTTCAGGAGCCCACATACATACACACAGCATGCATGCATGCACAGACCTATGCATACAGGCAAACAGACACACTACAGTGGTTTCTCAGCTTTGCTAGCTGTGCATAAACCTGCCATCATTATACAGAGAAATGTCATGTTGAGCATACTCAAGCAAAGCCTAACAGACAACAGCAAAAGTCCACCAAGCACTTAGTCAATCCTTGCTGCAGGTGTAAAAATACATTACAAACCCATCTGTTTTGGAATGTAAGAGTAGGACCCCACCACAGTGTGCCCTCGTCAGTTTGCTTGCCGGTACATGTATATACATGCACACTCAAGAGACACACTGTGAGACTAACAGCGGTAATCTAAGCAGACAAATTTTCAACTCTATAGCAATCACTAGCATTATAGCTAACCCTACTGCAACTGAGCCCTCCCAGACTTGAACTTTGTTAGCCAAATCCTTAGTTATAGAAAGGAAAAGCTACTACGAGGTGCACATTGATATAAAACGGACGACACATTCCTGTTCTGGCTGTAAGAGCATCTCACTTCTGCACATCACAGGAGAGTCAGCTCCTTTCCAGTTTAGTCTCACACCTCCACTGTCTCTGTCTAACATTGGCTGTTAGTCTGCAGACCATTTAAATGTCTGTCTGCCTGCCCGCCAGTCTTTTGCTATGACAGTCACCCAGTCAGTAGGCCAGCCAGCCAGCCAGCCAGTCGGCAGGCAGCGAGCCAGTCAGTCTTTCTGTCTCGTGTCTGCCTGATAGCCCAATTGCCTGACTATTTGCCATTCTGCCCACTTCTCCGTCTCTGTCGGTCTGTCTGTCTATGTCTCTCTACCACTCTCACACCCTTGTGTCCTTTCGTCTCTTTCCCTTCCTGATACAAACGTAGCTCATCATTACGAAGGTTTACACTTACCCTTCAGGTTGTTTAAAGCTTCTTTTACCAGCACAGGAAGCGTGGAGCCATAGAGCAGAACAGTATGGTCAGACGTTTCCAGCAAGGCCGGATCTTTCACGACTGCCGGTCTGCAAAATTTAACAAATGAGTGTATGTGAACTGTCCATGATAAGATCTGTTCATTTCCATCGAAAAATTGGTCCATTATCTAAGGCATAGCTGAGCGAACGAACAAGTACCATATTATCAGTACATAATAGTAAGATTGAGCAAGGTTTATTATGTCAGAGAGGTGAGTCTTAGCACTTGAACAAGATTCACGTTATAACTCACTTTGGAGGACCAATGCTTCCAGCATTCGATTGTCTCCTTGCTCCAGAAACAGACACCAACGGCGAGCGGTTGAGTGACGTGTTGGCCTGCCGGTGGCTACGGCGTGGGGTCTTATGAGGGGAAAACATCATACGATATCCACCCCAGCGCCCTCAATGATACTTGTCTCTACAGCAAACAAAATCCTAAGTTCACAGACGGTGTTCAACTTCCTTTCTCTCCTGGCATGCTCCATTGCCGTTGAGTCTCCTCCACGGTCACAGAACATTTTGGCTCGAATCTGCCGCCATTTAACATCTTTAACAATAACTGTACATATAGTATAAATTTTCTCTATCTGTCGCCATAGCATTGGTATCTTAAGGACGTTCGATACATCCATTGTGCAATGACAATGTTCATGAATCATGCGTGATCACGCCTGCCACAGTAAATGCCCCTGCTCTCCACACATCTACAACATCTGCTCGATTCTGCTGACAGCCATATACTCAATCTTCCTCACCTAAAATCTTATCTGCCTCTTCTTTTTTTATGAGCCCACATTTCATCTCCTCTTTTCCTTCTACTATACAGTCGAGCCTGTCCTTGCGGCGCACTGAGACACCTGAGAAAAATGTACACCTCTAAAATACCGACAGCTTGTGATAATCCCCACTACTACTTATGACGTAGGCCCTGGCTCCTGGCCGGCCAACAAGTCTGGACAGTTTGTCTGGACAGTCTGGACAAGTCCGGCGCACTGTAGCTAGAGCAGCTGGCGCACTGCACTTAGCGCATGCATGCAGCTGCAGCAGGGCGAGCATGCAGATCCACTACAGGCCCTGTCGAGGCTTAAACCCATGGGAATTTGTAAGAAACAACTTGGCGTCGATTTCGGTTTGTTTCATATAGGTCCGTTCTAGTAGCTCGGGAGCTAGCTCTGATCTACGGCTTGTTGAAATGGGCAAGCCAGTAGTTTTTGTTATCGGTGCCAGCGGCAGAGTTGGCAGTGCTACTGTACGCCGGCTCTCGGAGCACTGCGCCGACGGTTTCGAACTGCGAGCTGGATCGAGAGACCCTGAGGGTACAGAGAAAAAGCTGTATGGGTTACAACACGTCACATTCGTCAAGGCGGAAATAGGTGGCGACGGGCTGGAAGATGTATTCAAGGGTGTCGACGCTTTGTTTATCGTCACGCCAGCGACAGATGACAGCGCAGAGCGAGTGGCAAAGACGGCGGCGTCCGCCAAAGCGGCCAGAGTAAATTTCGTGCTCGTATTGAACAGAGCAAATGCCGACGTGGTGGATATTATATTTAGCGCGCAGGGTAAGGAGATGGAGGAGAAGGTTCGGCGAATTGGCGTGAAGTTCTGCTTTCTCCGCCTGCACGCGTTCTTTGACAACACCCTAAGCTGGGCGAAATTGGTAAAGAGGGAGTCTTTCTTCGACGATCCAGTGGACGAGGACAAGAAGTTCGTGATGGTAGCAGTGAGCGACATTGCTAAAGCAGCCGCAGCCATTTTGACCTGTTGGAGTAAACACATCGACAAGACGTACACACTCGGCGGTGAAATCTTGTCGTATGGTGATGTCGCTAAAGAGCTTTCAGCTTCTCTGAATAAGGAGGTCAAGTACGTGCAGAGGCCCTTCGACTAGCGACGCTCGGAATGGTTGAAGACGGGTTGGCCGGAGTGGGCGTGTGATGGCCTTTTCCAGTTCTACAAACCTATCGATTCCGACTCGCCAGTAGTGACAAAATGCGACCTGCCGGATTTGGAAGAAATCTGCGGAGAGAAGCCGACTCCATTCAAAGCATTCCTTGCAGCAAACATCGGAGCTTTTCGGTGACTCTTCGCCTCAATAGGTATCATGCTCCTACCGTGGTCAGTGTGGTGCGTGTACGTCATAATGTACTGGATCTATCTAGCCACCGGAGAGTAAAACGGCGTTCTATAAATAAGCGGACATGCCTTACCTCTAAGCTCATCTGTTACCCTGACTGACGTCAAAGGACTTAGGTTTTACAGCGGTGTGCCCCCAAACTCGGTCAGGTTGCGTACTTGTTTTGGTTGCCTGCCAGTGTGCTCCGTCAATGGCCATGTACTAGTAGCCTTTGTAGTTCTTGGCCTATACCAAGTATATGCCGGTAAAGTCTACTCCTGATAAGATGACTCCCGCTATAACGTAATTCCTGGCCACTATGTAATTTTCCCGTTGGCCCTGCCAATCACCAATCAGTAAAATGTATGGCTGACACTCTCGGAATAATGTAATCTGCCAAGACGTAATACCGGCTATTACGAACACCTGGTTGATCCTGTCGTGCAAATGAGCCCTGACATAACATAAATATTGACACCATGAGGTATTACTCCTTAGCAACTACGTGCATGATGGAAGGTATTCTACACCTCTAACATGACATTTTACGTTTTATTGGAAAGCAGCTTAAAATAGCTCACATCTCATCAGATAAAAAGTAATTTTTCTTTTAAAAATGTGCTATGGCTAATACATAATATCAGCTATAACATAATTTTCTCCTGGTCCCCTTGATTGCGTCTTATCAAGAGTTGGCCTGTGCACATACTAGTAAATGCCCAAGTGATTCCTTTGACTATTCTGGTGGTGTGGTTCATTGTTTCAATCTTTTTAGTAAGTTTTTGCCATAATCCCAGAAAATTTCGGTAGCATACGATTTTCCATACAAGGTAAAATGACTGTTTTGGGGCAATTTTAAATTCAGTATGAGGGCTAGGTGGGCTTCATCAGCACAATATACAATTTATGTAAGGGAGAAAAATGTTATGTCATGAGACAGATAGTAGATGTACACATCCAATCATGTATTACTAGTTGCCGTCGTCAGGCAATTAATTCGTGTTCACGTGTCTGTCTGTCACACTACAACCATTACTACCCAGCGTGCGCTAATCACGTCTTTTTTTCCCCAATCAAAATGTATGGTAGGAAGCGGTAAATACTTCAACCGAGCCATGCAGCACAGCTACAACTGTTTGTCACGTATGCTATGAACCAAGGTCTACCTTTCTAAATACATCGCCGGAGAAAAGCCTTTCTGAAGCCATGTGAAAAAAAGGGAGGAGGAACAAATTCTAGACGCCAGGGAGTTCTGGGCTCACCACTGATTCGATTGCAGTTTTTACCGTGAGCTCTGAACTTTTGACAGAAAGGGGCCACATGCATGACTCATGCAGTTGAACGTATGCAGATAGATTTGGTTCTGCCAAGCTGCAACATTTCCAGCATGCCGACACTGCGCTTTGTACACGTAGATTTGTTTTATTTATTTATTTATTTATATAATAGAGATATTTAAAGAGGATTCTACCAATAGCAATGCTAATCTGGGGAGGCTCCTCTGTGATATGTACAGTACAATGGATGGACTGGAAAGGCTACAAACCAAAACAGAATTGGTCCTTGTGGAAAAAAACTCTCAAAGTTGACCAAAAGGATGACACACTACTGCACTAGACACCAGAAGGTGGGATGGTGTTCCAGATTGGGATAGTGGTACAGAGAAGGGAAGAGAGATGAAGACTTAAATTGTGGCAGAACGAGGAAACTCAAGAGAGTGTCCAGGGTGTAGAGACCGATTTGAGCGCAATAAGGCCGGTGCTGGCAAGAGGGAGGCAAGTTTAGGTGGTCCTTGGTTGTTGATGATCTTCCAAAGGAGAATCGATCAGGCAGTGCTCTTGTCGTCGCCATGCAAGGGTAGGGAGATTGACCTCTTCCAATAGGCTGGTGACCTCTTCCTTTCCGCGTAATTGCCAAGGCCATCTTGGTTTGGACCTTTTCCGGCTTTTTTTAACAAAGTGGAAGACGCGCCACTCCAAACTGCAGAGCAATATTCTAGTCGTAGTCGGATAAATGTGGTATAAAACTCTCTTATTACTAGGGGAGGGAGCCGATGCTGATAGGCCAGTATCTGACACAGACTGCGACATACGGGGCAATGTTAGACAGAAGAGCGCTTTTTTAGATGGAGTTTCCAATGGAGGCCAGCACTGAACACCACTCCAAGGTGCTTGGTAAGGGGTTGCCTTGGAATACAGACGTTGTTACATGGTAGACTGTATGATGAGCATGAGCTCAAGGAACTCTGTCGCTGTAAACACAATTACAACCTCGTTTGTCCCAACCAAAGCAGCTTAGCTTTGTTGCAACTTGCAGCAACCCAGTCCTTGTCCTGTATGCAATGTAGAGCTCCAATGAGTGCTTCAATGCGTACTTTGCGTGGCATTAGGCATCCACTATATGTAAACCACGCGACGACTCCATGCGGCCGCCACTTGTTCCGGGATTTCACTGCAATAACTCTGTTTGGAGCCTTCCAAGAGCTCCTCCACCACTTGAAAATAATTTCCTGGAATTTCGACAATATGTTTTCGAAGCCCATGAACTAGAACTCTCCTCTAAGGATAATCGAAAGCTTAGCCGCGCTGAAAAAGCTGCTTTAGTAGTAAAGATATCACCATTAGAAACGCGGATAAGAACTTAGGCATTAATACTTCGGACTATCTTGTAGAATGCTACCGACTACCGCGTCTGATACGAAATACTATAGGCTGTTGGCTCGTCTCTCAAAAGAAAACTTCAGAAGGTTTTCTTGATGAGGAACTAACACGAATTCTGGGTTGCACTGAAGTGCAGCCCAAATTAGAAACTCTTGTGTCTAAGCACAAGAACATGTTCTCGGAACGGGACATTCTCGGTCTTTTCCAGTTTTTCCCGCTTAAACCGGCAAGGTTCTATGGCATTCCAAAGATCCATAAAGAAACCGGTCCTTGCGGCATCAAATGTAGGCCTATCGTTTCCTGCATTGGCTGCTGCTCAGCCCCAGCCACTAGATTTATCGATTTTCACATTAAATCGATAATCCGAAAAGGAGGTACAGTCCTTGGAGACTCCTCTGAACTTACAGCTGAGCTTCTAAAGCTTAAATTTCCTGAAGCAGCAGTTATTCTAACCGCTGATGTTGAAAGTTTGCATACCATCATGGTATGGTCAGCCACTCTAGCAGCTTTGGAAAGCTACTAGAAGACCACCACATGAAATACTTGCTGATAGAACTTATTAAATGCGTTATGGACGCAAATATTTTTCAGATGACCTTAACAGTGGCGTAGCTAGAGGGGGTATTGAGGGGGTTTGCTGGACCTGTCTTGAAAAAAAAAATTTATAGGTGTTTCAGGTAAGTGAAACCCCAAGAATAGCTGGTTGTCAAACTTTGCACTGGCTTGAACTTCATATTCAACATTGTTAGTGTGTGTGCGTGCCTGCCTGTCTGCCTGCGTGTGCGTGTGTCAGCACTGCCACATGCCAGTATATACATGCTATGTCAATCCAGCAGGGAGTATGTACAGCAGCAATGGCCACAATCTTAGTCTGTTTCCTTCAGTATTCCTCCTCCTCATCCGCAAGGATATCAGCTGCAATAAGTCGCCTTGGAGACTTTTGCAGAAAGGCATTCAGTGTTGCCTCGAGGTCGATGTTCATGGTGTAGTGAGTGTGCAAAAGAGCAAGACTTGAAAGGCGAACTTGTCCATGCTTTGCCGGTGAATATTGAAAAGGAAACACCGGGTATTTATAATTACCGTTTTTCTGCGGACCATATACCAAATCAGGACTAGTAGCAGAACCTAAATGTATGTGTACATCTCATACTACACTCATTCATATACTACAGTAATATTAAATAGTGCTTGCCTACAGATCTGCCCCAGCTGCGTTTGTAGCTGACTGCTCACGATCACACGGACATTTCCGTATCCACAATTCTATAGGCTAATAGTTCTCGATCTCTGTGTGCGCTCCTTACACGTTTGCACCTAGATCGCTAGCTCGCCATTACATCGGTCAAACAAGAAATGGATGAAGGCGAGATTGCTTTCTGCGTGCACGAATTGCATGAGACTCACGCAGAGACTGTAAAGAGATTGCAGCAAAGAAACCCGGGACTCTGAGGCATATCAGAGCGGAGCCGCAAGTTCGTAGGTTCTGCAGAACTCATCAGATTTCTCGCCAAGGCCCGAAGATCGACGACAACATTCTGGTTAATGAGGTGAGAACCTACGCAGACATGTTTGGGCACAGTTACGGTCGCAAGACAATGCAGGGTCTTCTTGTTCCCAGATCGGCTTTTGACATGACATGTATTTTGTTGTGTTCATGTCGAGCTGGAGTCTTCATGCGCAGTGTCCGTGCGGGTCCCCAGGTCATCACAGAATCATCTGCAACACGTGACCCGGTCTTAACCAATATTAACCAGCGGTCTCGTTTCCTTAGCAACAAAAGTTGACCCGTATGGACATTGTATTATGTAATTTTGTGCTGCTGTGTGCATGTGTACAAGTGTACCTGCAGCCAGCCGGTATGCGTATAGCACTAAAATCATGTAAATAGCGTCTGCAGCTGTAGGTACTAAGTGTACAGGTACGTAGACACTGTAGCAGGCTAGTCAAGGCCGGCTGGCGCAGGGCACGTAATTGCACGCTCTAGGCTTAGCGGGAGAGGGATTTAATTATATTTATATAAATTCCTAAAAACCTAGCTTGGAATTTTCAAGGGGGTTCGTTCGCTACGGACGCACAATGCGAGCTACGCGCCTGCTTTAACGCAGGAGGTCTCGATTTATAAGCAATGCTTTGGTATGACAATGGGCAGGCCTATGGCCGTAAATATAGCCGATGGTTTCCTTGCCGTTTACGAGAAATTGGCTGGCTCTCTACGAAGGACTAACGCCACACATCCGACTAGCATGGTTCAAACCCGATTCTCAGCCATCTTCCTAGTCCTATCGGTGCGGAAATGCGCTGACGGCTCGGTTTCATTCAAAACGTACCAAAGGGCTTTGAACACCTATTTGTACATTCCTTTTTCGTCAGCACACCCTCGCTCGAACTTCAGAGCGTTTATACGAGCCGAACTTTTGCGATACGATCGTACAAACTTGGCTCTTGCCGATGACATTGAGCACATACGCTCGCTATTTTCCTCTCAAGACTGAGAGCGCGCGGTTACCCTCCCGCCTTCCTGAGGCAGGAATTTGAAAAAGTTCTCCCCGGCTTCGAGCCGCCAAAACATGCTACACTAGATGAAAGGTCGGCAAAAGAAGATACTACAAAGGCTAGTGCTTCCTATGTCCCTTTCCATCCGTTCTACGAGAAACTGAAACCGCCATTCCGTAGTATCTTCGGAAAGGATGCTCAGATATCATGTGTGAAGCAGAACACGTTATTCTGATCAACAACGTTTTCTCACCTCTCTGTTACAACCTACAAATAGAATCCGCCCTTAATACTCTTTATCTTTCACACACTTCTTAAAATTTGTCTCAGATCTTTCTTGTCTGACGAAGACTCAAGTCAGAAACTAGTCGCAAAAGAAGAGAGATCATTTCAAACCACTTGAAGTGTGTTTCGGTCGTGTCGGGTTAGCTTTTTCATTCTTCGACAGATTTATGTATCTTATATCAAGATCTGATCCGTGTCGATTTTTAAGATGAAAAGCGCTTTAACTGTCACGCCCATATAGCGTACGGCGTAGTCCGAACTGTATGTTAATAAGAGCCGGGTACTGGTAAAGATAAAACAACAGTACGTCGGTAGGTGCTTCTAAATTTCTGGAGACTCCGTAGTGAGCTAGAGAAACAGAAGAACAGCACTGAGCTGCTATACAGTCAGTTCCAGTTGCCACTCTTACCTCCTACAAAGTTTAGAATTGCTACTCTGAGGAAAACGAGCGAGCTGGCGTAACCCGCGAGGTCTCGAACTTCCTGCAGTGATTTGGTGGGTGTGCTGAGTGAGTCAAGGAGAACTGGACAACTTTACCTTGTGAATGCGTCACGTAAAACGGTAACGCCAGACGGTAAAATACTTCATTTCTTTAGTAGTAAGTGGATCAAGGGAGCATTGGCCTGCGCTATCTCTTGCAGTGATACGCAAGCAGTATAGGCAGATTTTGACTAAAAGCTTGGGTTCTACGCTCGACAGAGACGTGATTGATGGCTGGTGTGGCTTCGACATACAGTGTCCGCAGAACAGTAATTTCCTTTGGGGTGATAATAGCAGTGTTGTATATCGTTTATCCTGCGCCCGTCGCCAAGCTCTCTTCATTGTTTACCAGGAACGGGTACCTCCGGCTTCATCGGGCACGCGGACTAGTACTCACTACTGACAGAGGCACCCGAACGGGTAATGATGCAGCCCGGTAGATTTGCCTACCACGTTCAGGGTGAGGGAGAACCAAATGAATTCTGGAGGAACGTCAGCCGTCGAGAGAATTCATTTTTATTTTGGCTATCCTGGAAGAGAAAATTGTCCAAGGAGCAAGTTCGCGGCTTGGCAGGATACGCTTACTATCCCAATAGCACATTTTCAGTCGAGCGAAATTTCCTCTTCAGTCTTTCAAAGGTAGTGGAGCAAAAGCTAATGTGGAAATTCGAGTACGTAGTGTTTGTTGATGAAGATATCTCTGAACTCAAAGCTACTGAAGGAGGAAAATAGATCGGCAACGTTGCGGGGAGGAATGCTTACCCACAAAGCATTGCTGGTTTGGAGAAATTGTTAATGACCTACCATCCACTACGTGCAGGAGGCAACAGCTGCAGGGTTGGTTTGGTAGAAGATGGATCACGAGCTTCCTCCACGCCGTGTGTTATTCAGGCAACGATTGATCAACAATTGAAGCTTTTCATAGGCGTGCAGCTGACTTCTTGTTACCATATAATGCTCAGTTTGATGCAGAAAATTTCTGGATATCAGCAGTTTTGAGGAACCTCAAAGCCCATATACTGCTTGATCCTACAAGCTCTAGCGTCATCTTTCAAAATCTCCAGTGGCCTATACTCACCAAGAAGACCAAGCATACGGATTATCCCAAACGCGGAGGAATTGGGACATTAGTTAGAAAAAAAGATTTTGTCATACCTACAGAAATGTTTGCCTCCAGAGGCAGAAACAGCTCGGAGAAAGTTTTCCAATAAATCCAAAATCTTAGGAGGACCTTGGGATGGTATTGCAGCAAGTGCCAAGCCATGCCTTCCGAGTGTGAAAGTTGTGTGATCGTTGAGTGGAGAGGCAGGAATCCTGAATGTAGGCGGTATGCGAGATTGTTTTTGGTTAGGTAGTTCAGCACTTGGGTGTTGAGTAATTTTTCCATGAGACGTGTTACGCAGCAAGTCAGTGA
>JAOWAW010127149.1:0-11859 GCA_028565695.1 Nicola tetela
AGAGAGAGAGAGAGAGAGAGAGAGAGAGAGAGAAAGAGAGAGAGAGAGAAAGAGAGAAGGAAAAGAGAAAGAGAGATCGTTTGAAAGGAGGATCTTGTAAGTAAAGGGAAACATTATTGTTTGAACACCATCATATCAGGCACAAGCTACATTTGTTCAACCAAGTCATAGATCTAGAGAAGATGCGTTACTAACTGTGCCAATGCGAAAAGCTTCTTTCTTCTCCTGAGCAGACAACTTCTGTCCAAGCCATACAAACACCTAAAATCAAAATCAAACAACAGATAAACCAACAAGAAAATAGAACATATTACTATATTAATAATCTCATTAAGAAACATCTTCAGTAGTATTAAATATTGCAACCACACTGGACTAATCACAGCTTACGACATTTTCTTTCATTGTTTAAACTGTTTACAAAATCACCAATACCCTCAACACCCACAGGATAGGCAAAATGCGCACTTTGAGTGGTTTTCTCTTCAGTTGAAGAATGTTTCAGTGACTGCTTCTAAAACCAACACATACCTGACTACCTGCATCTAGGAGCATAACATCATCCTCATGTAAATCCTGAAAATTGTGAAATTGCAAAAAAAATTATTAACACTGAAAAAATTGCTCATGAAGATGTACTTTGATATATGATTATATACTGAAACACACATCTGTGTACGTCTCCCTACAGACGAGGTTTGTACAAAGTACTATATTGAGAGATCTTAACACATACAGTAAACTTTGGATATAACAACATTGGTTATAGCAACAAATTGCAGATAGTGATGCTTTATTCTTGCCCAAAGCTTTACTCTCATAAATTGCCATACAAACTACTTTTTGGGAAAAGTTTTCAACTAGCAATAACTGTGCCTCAGTTGGACCTCATTGGCTACGGTACTACCACTGTGCAAAGCTTCAGACATAACAACCTCTCAAATAGTGACACTTCTTCAATAGTGATGCAATTTTCATGCTTGAAGGCCCAAAATCACGTTGACTATAACGAGTTGCCTCTGAATTATTAGAATTGGTCATCTTAGTACCTTTGTCAGCCTCAGGTCCACAGGTGCGTATAGTATACATCTCTCGATGGGGACATCTGTATCAGCACATCCTCATAGACCCTAGTGTTGACCTCTAACTCTCTCCCTCTCCCTCTGTCTCTCTCTCTCACTCTCTCTCTCTCACTCTCTCTCTCTCACTCTCTCTCTCTCTCTCTCTCTCTCTCGGCTGTTCGGTGTCCTAAGATTTCTCCTACCTAATGTACTTGATAAATCCATGTACTTAATGTACGTCTTATTCTTGAATCATGCACAATCATTAGGCAATGTACGTACAGTGCACGCAAACATGAATTTCTAGAGTCTGAAATGTCTACTTTGAATTTAGTGACCTTTTTACTTCTCCCGGAAGGATGTCGTCAAATCCAAGGTTCACTGTAGTACAAATTGCATTGGTGTGATGCATATCTGATGACTACATCCATCATACTAAGCCTCCTTCAGCTTGTATTTCTGTGTGTGGTTACAAGTAAGGCATAATGATTGATGAAGTTATTTACTGTCATGCATGCAAATGATGGCAGGGCAGGCTCTTGAAGCCCAGTAAATTAAGTCTCACCTGCTGGCCAAAGTGAAAGATCTCCTCGGTGACAAGCCGCCCTCCAATCGTACAGCAGTGGAACAGTCGTGGCTGTGGAGTGACTGGCTCCTAGGACACATGGATCATTGTGAAGAATCTGTGATCAGGGCAATGTCATGCTCTTTTACACATTATTTAGAAACAAAGATGGTTGTGAGTGATGACTGGGTAGACTATATTCAAGTTATTTGGCCTATTCTAAGCCACCAGTTTATGCAAACATCCTCCAACTGAAACTGAACCAGGGCCTCAAGATAATGAAATATTTCTTTGGTTATCTAAAATCACTAGCAATTAACATGAATTAATATTGCACCTGAAGACATTTCACCTTTTCACTTTGCTTCTTTGTACACACCTCTTCGCTCTCTACACCCTTTCTCTCTTACCTCTCCTTTTGTAGTTTGCCTTTTCACTTACTTCTAGCTGCACCTCAGTCAGATATGGTCCTTTGCTGCCGACTGCCTGCCAGAAACGATCGGCTTCCAAACCCTCAGAGACACGAACTGGCTCTCTGCATGAAGAAAAAACACCCAGGACAGCTTGTGTGAAGTATATCAAGTATAAAGCACAACAATGTAAGAGGATTGTTTAAAAATATTACCTACACTTGTTATCATCACCAATTGCAAGTCTTTCCTTCTTTAACCAAGTTCTCAGGTGGCCGGGTGTGTACATCAATGCGGTGAAAAAAGCGTGACTGATAATAAAATAAAAAAGTGAGTAAGATGGAGCTGTTCGTGATCTATTTTGATAAACTCAGTCTCACGTAATGCATAGAAAAAGGCATGCTGAACTGCAAGATGAGAGTACCGGTAATTATCATGATGGATGGTACTTACTTGCCAAGAGGGTTCAGGATTCGTGCCATTGCGATAGCAGCTCTCCGCTCAGCTTGACTGGAGCCCTAGAAAAAAAACAACAAAAGAGTTAACGGAAAGACTTGCCATTTTGTACTCAAAGTCTGACATTTGAACTGATATATGACATGAACTTGAATCCTGCACATCTAAATAAATTGAAGTTCCAGTAGAACTTATGATGACAGCAAACAACAAGGAGTGTGTGTCATCCGTAGAGTTCTTCAAGTACAGGCGCAGCTTAATTTTTTGTAATGACATTTCGGGCACACTGTGGTGCCCTTCATCAGGTGGAAAAGAACAAGACAAGCCAGCAAAAGGAGGTTTAACATTACTTAAACACTGCTGTGCCTACCAAAACACATGCAATGACACTACTTAACACCTTCAACACCTACAAAACATGGATTGACGCTGAAGTTTTCCACAGATACACACAAATCCCTGCGCTAAACGCTGCGCCTCATCACTACATCCACACTTCCACGCACAATGGTTGGCACCTTACTACACCACACTCTGCCATGCTTGGCTGATCTTCCAGCCACCGTCCTTGTTCATAACTGGCCCTTTCCTGGCCACACGTGATATCGTCAAGGCTTCCTTCGTTTTTTGGAGATTCCAGCGCTGCTCCTGGCACAGGACCTCAGCCCTTCCTCAGGCAATCTCGTGTGAGCACGCGTGACTATGCTCCGCTACAGCCAATCCCTCAATACCCCCTTTCCTTATCTCACATTTGTGCTCCAGCACTTGCGCAGTGACCGTTTGCAGTGTCTCCCCGACATATACAGCATCCTTTTCCTGGCTTCTTTTGTTCTTTTTGACCTGACA
This sequence comes from Nicola tetela, assembly GCA_028565695.1. Taxonomy (NCBI): domain Eukaryota; kingdom Metazoa; phylum Porifera; class Calcarea; order Clathrinida; family Clathrinidae; genus Nicola; species Nicola tetela. The sequence continues at coordinate 3,339 of JAOWAW010127149.1, forward strand.
AAGGGCGCCACAGTGTGCCTGAAATGTGGTTACAAAAAAATAAGTTGCGCCTGTACTTGAAGAACTCCACAGATGATATGATTTTCACAGGCGAAGAATTTCGTAATCTAAGGTGTGTGTGTGTGTGCGTGTGTGTGTGTGTGTGTGTGTGTGTGTTTGTGTGTGTGTGTGTCTGGCTGAAAATTTCTTCTGCTTGTCTTTTGTTGAAATGTCTGGACTATTGAAGGCATACACAAGTACAGTTGAAAATAAGTTAACCTTGCCAGCCCAAGCATAGGATGAACGACGAGTGAACACAAGAAAAACATGGCTGCTGTTTAGTGAAGAATGTCTGCATGGAACCTGAAAATTGAAAGAACAAGACAGTCACTGTATGTGTTGGGACTGAGAAGACAACAACAAAATTCAAACATGTGTTTAATGATCAAGAGAGCCATCTGATCTTTCTCTCACCTGTGTGGTGACCATCTGCAAAGGAAGTTTGCCACGAACTTCAAACATCCTCTTCTGGTCATCTTGGTTTGTGGTGGTTTGTGACAAAGAGCGCTTGTGAAGGGTTGACGTTGATGTAGACTGAATGAACAAGTAAGCGACAAAGGAAATCAGTACGGAAAATAACAGCAGCAGAGAAAGAGGAAGAGAAATGAAATCCTAATGAAAATGAATAAAATGCACAGAGAGTGAGAGATAAAGGAAATGATTAGAGAATGGGTTTGTTTGCCTGAGGGAGGAAAGCAAGCAGAGACCTATATATAGCTAGAGAAAGTCAGTTGTGATAGAGACCAGGTGCCAGAACCAACAGACTTAACAACATAGGAGCAGCTTTCGAAAATGCAAACTGGGAATAAACTAAAGTGAAACCAATGATAATGAAACAAGAGCTTTTAGCAAAGAGTAGAAGATGCAGCAGATTAAGACAGAAGGCCCTCAAGCCAGATATACTGAGAACACATTCCACATTTGATCTACAGTAAAAAATACTCCCCTCAGAAACCACATACGACCAAAAAAGCAGTCAAGGAGATATCTTATAGAGCAAGGAAAGGATTTTCATTGCCTACCAGGAAGATTATGAGGTGACCCTTGAAGATGTTAAGGAAGTGATCGGTCTCGCATCCTTGAACTAGACGTATCTGAAGAATAACAAACAAAAATGAACAAACCAACTGCAAACAGCAATAAAATTAAGAAAGGACATACTGCTGTATGCTACTCGGAGATATCTAAAATCAGTAATTAGCAATAAAAACAGTACCAATATGAAACTTAAAATCATCACAGACAGCTATAGAGGAAAAACAAACTTTGCAGATGCTGTGTTTTCACTGAAGGAGCATTTTTGGCAAGATATAACATTAATATTCTACAGCAGAGAGTGACAAGGTTGTCCTTGCCGTCATCACTCACTAGCACTGGTGGCTGATCCATTGCAGCTGCCATGTGTGACGCCACAGCCATTGTCTGCCCTCTACGATCTGTAGGACTGCTTGTGCCATGCCAGGCATAGATGACCCTGACTATGTCACTCTCTGTACGAGAGGTGTACTCAACAAGGTATGATTCTGTCACCAAGAACTGGCCAAATTCATCCAATGGAACGCTAATCGCCTTTGAACGTTGAGTGGTCCATACCTATCATGCAGATTGCAAGAGAAGCATTACAGTGCAAGACATCAGTCAGAAATAAAGAGCAGTAGAGATGTCAAAGGAAGGCAGAAAATGTGAAAGAGCCAAAAGTATGAACTTGAAGACAGGCGAAAAAAAACTAGACAATGAAAGTTGAGACACTGGAAAAAAACAGACAACGAAAGTTGAGACACTGGTTGTTATGTATACCAGTAAAGCATGATATATGGAAATGTTATTATGGGCCAATGCCCATTTAGTGGCGAATTTGGTGCATGCATATTGGTATCAACCTTCGCGTCGATCTGCCACAAACTACACAAGCGATAGGCTGCAGAGGCCTAGAGGTGTGTAGATCGTTGCGTTATGCAGCCTGGTGCTGGCCCAACCTTTATCTTTTGTCAGCAACGTGCATGTGCATCAGCTGCTCCGTGGTGGTGCTAAGTGATGCAAAACATTTTCATACGTCTTTGCAGAAATCTGATTCCACCAAAATCATGGCAGTTTACGTACAAATTCGTGAAAAGATACCAGTAAACACCCTTAGCAGATTGTATACCTTAGACTGCCCTGTGCCACGGTCAATCATTAGCTGAGGTTCAACCACCATCTGATCTGCAAGGCCTGGACAGTAATTATAAAAATGAAAAGGACTATGGCACCATTAGCTGCAGGGTAGACTGGAAGCATTAAAGAAAACAGATAAATGCACTCCCTTCCCCACTCTTTCTCACAAAGGATAAATTAAGGAGGTTGGTAGCAGTTACAAAAATGGAGCTCATTGTCATAGTTCTATCTAATTGGCTCTTGCAAAGTTTCTGACCAGAGTGTACATACAGTCACAGTAACTATGCAGTGACTCAGATGATGATGGCTGCCTGCCATATTGCTGCAAATGCGAATAAAAATGACATTTTCTCTACATTCGAAACTGGTGAGATCACTTTACATAAAGCATTGGTGTCAGGTGCTTTAATTTTTTTTCATTGTGCACACATCTGTCATTGATTAGCGGTAATTACGCCTCCATTTTACTCCAACTCTCTTCATAGAGCCTTCCAACTTTCTGCTTGTTTCTTTCCTTGCATCTTGCCACGCTTCTTCTCTTGCTGCCAAAACATTCTTATAAAGAAACATTGTGATTTTCAGAAACGAATTTTAACCACTGTCTGTAATTGAAGCAGATGATGATAAGCTTTCATTTAAGGAGCTCAATTCGGGCCAAGAATTGTTTATTTTGTCCAGAAATAAACTGATAGAAATGTAGGACTTGAGAGATCCTGACTTCATGTATAGTAATATGCATTCACACCCTCTGAGTCAACATGATAGTATAAGTATCTCTAGCTTACTATACTCCCTTGTCTTTCTTATGACTGATGAAGCCAGAGGCATTTCTGGCAAATGTCTCATGAAAAAAGTTTCTTGTGATTGGTGTGCTGGGAAATCCTCTTCATGATAGAAATGTGTTGAGATTTGAAGACAAAACAAGAGGCTCTTTCTTGTGACTCACCCGCCATGCTTGCTAGAGTCTTGCCCTCTATCCCAGGCCACTGGTGGAAGTGTTCTTTGAATTGTGCAATTTCTCCGTGCTGCTGGATGCGTATTATTGGTGACCAAATTGGCATGCTGCCCTTTTTCATGAGCAGCTGAAGACCAGAAAGAGAGAGAGGGAAATAAGAGGAAAAGAAGTGAGAGTAAAAGACAAACGAATAAGCAATTCCAGAAAAAGGTGAAAATGGGCAGGCATGTGTAACCCACAGGGAACTATATCACCACACTGGTGTAAAATTGATTTCTGTTTCACAAAATCAAAAGCCGCTTGCAACATAACGAGGTCAAGAAAAGGAGACCGGAAAGCAAGGGAGGCTGGCATTCAGTTGAAAGAATTTTAGGAAAGCTGAAAGGCACAAAGGAAGAAGAAGTGAAGAAGGAATAGATTGATGGAGTGGCATACAAGGCAAGTGAGTGAATGTATAAAACTACTCACCACAGCTCTGTTGATGCTATTTTTCCGATCACTTTCTGCAACATCAGCTCCAACCCAAACAAACACACCGAAGTCAGTGTCTAGGACAACAGATGCGTCACTTGACAGCATGTCATATGTCAATGGTCTGAGCTTCTCCTCTGTCACCTTCAGCTTCCCTTTGTCACCTGTTCCAGAAAGTCTACAACACAGAAAGAGAGAGAAAGATAGCAAATGGGGCAAGGGGAGGTGGAGACAGATCAGAGAATTAGAAGAGAAATGCACCTCTACCTGCATACTGATGGCTATCCACGATGTAGACACGCTTTACCATGATCAACACCTTCCAATACCACCAGTCTTGCAATTCGCTAATCATCAGTTGTCATGCCAACCTCCTCTTCTGGACAACATTGTATATCATGGGGTGTGTCATAGTAAACATGTTGAGCTCTGCTGTTGGTTCTGGTGTAAATTTTACATTAAAGTAAATGCATACTGGACCACCCACGTACACACCAGGATGTCACAAACAGTGGAAAGAAAATATTACAAATGGCAGGTCTGGTAGTCCTCAAAGGGCTATCAGCCTGAGAGATAAAAGGATACAGGCCCAGGGGAAGGCAATAAAACGTTGGGTTCCAGATAACATGCTCTACTAGTTGTGCATCAACACTATGTAACTATTTGTACCTGTACCTGAAAAAGCGAACTTTCTGCTTCTTCCGATCGACACGGTGCGTTCCTCGGCCAAGTGGTGCAGCCTTGATGACACCGCGGGAACCAATGCCAAGCCAAAATGCTGAGTTGTCTGTGTCTTCGTCTGGCCACAGGGAGATGACAACAGTAGCGTGAAAAGCACAGAAATGTAAGCAAACTGAACCACTGAGGATGCATTGATAAACTTCAACAAGTACAGTGAAAATGACCATGGAAGGAGAATGTTCAAGGGAAAATCGTTCTTCTGACACAATTTACATGGTTTAAGCAAATTATTATTCAACTTTTTCACATGCTAAACCATGACTCCTTGAAAGTTGGACAAAACTGTACTTGTTCTAACTTCTCTTGAATAGTCTGACACTCATGAATATAGTATATTATGTATGAAGACCAAACCGTTTCCAACCAGTGACAATTTTGCTCATTGCTGAGAAATAGACTTTATTATGACTTTTCAATTGAATCTTCAAACGCTTCCCTACCCACACTACGAACAGGCAATCCTCCGCAATCCTCTGCAATTTCATCCGCGATCTTCAGGGCCTAAAGGGAATAGAGCCAAATGGATTGATGACACACCAAATGAACATCTGAATTTTTGCAAGATTGGTCAATAGGTGCACCCCCTTAGAATTTACATAAATTAACAGTAGCTGTGAGAAGCCAGGAATGTGATAGGCAACATGCTGGCAGTTAACCCTCTGAGTATTGCTCTAATGGAGTTTGTAGTAATAATTACAATATACCCCAAACATCAGACATTACAAAAATGGATATTCTGAGAACAGTGGAAATTCATAACCGATTTGTGGAGGCAACAAAAAGCAACCGGGTTCACTTTTCCTAAGTTGTTTCCTGTTTTCATCACACCACAACTTTCTGTTCTTTGTGTTAAGTGAATAGCCACACTCTCTCAAACATTGGGAATTTAACACTCAAACTTACTCTTATTCGTTGTTTCTCACTGCTCGCTGAGCCGAGCCAAACAAAAATCTTCTTGCTTGTCTGAAGGATGAAAACACTTCCCTTGTTGAGTGACTTGTGTGACAGCTCCACCTAGAACACACCAAACGAAAATCTGATGGGTTCATTGTAGCTTATCACCAAAATTTACGACTTAATTAAATTTGCATTATTTTTACACATTTGATCAATTTCTGTTTTGCCATGACATACAAACAGGAGATTTTGATGGCCAATGAGACCAAAATTAATTGTTGTACATTTTGTAGAACAAACACAAAGAGTGACTCATTTCTTTTACAGAAAACCTTGATCACAGGGAATAGATGGACAACATCAGCATTACAAAATTTGCTGCCAGAAGTGATGCTAAAATGTAAAAAAGCCAGTTGGATATAGAGTGATGTGCATGATGTGAGCGTTTGCAAAGTGTGATCATGGTGTGGAAGTCTTGTCCTCAACAAGATATGCACTTACAAGGAAGAACAATAAGCTTAAGAATGCTCATTCACAGGTCACGATTGCAATGAGAGCAATGGTGACCTCTTGATGACTAACAGTTGGTTTTCTCTTGCAGTTTAGTTTAGTAAATTCTGAACTAGTTGCCTAGGTTGTCCATCTCACCTCAGAGACCGAAAGGTGCCGTACACCATTCACTTGAAGCAGATGACGATCCCTGTTGCCAAAGTTCGCCCTCTGGCATCTGATCATTTCCAAAGCAGCAAAGAATGCACCAAAAAGCCTGGTCACAGCTGAAAGGGATAGCTTTTGCAGAAAAAAACGTTGGTGGTTTATTCAATTTGCAGGTAACGGTATACTGAAATCTAAAGTTATGACAATGAAAGCTTCTTGGCATTTCACGGACCTGGTTGAATTAAGACATTATTGATTAATTATAACAAAAGATGTGGTGTTGTTAATGTGGAATCTTCATACACCTACACCTGTTGTGTCCATTCACACACTGACATACACGCATACACACGAACATATATGCATACACACAGACATACATAATACACACATATACACAAACATACACACACTCATGATCATATGTACACACATAAGCAGATACACACATACACACCCATGCACTCTCATATGCTCATATATGCCTATGTTGTATGCTTTGTGCAGAGCCAGTACTAGTGTGTATGACTTGACTAGGCTTTCTTCTCTGGCTGTTCAGAGTGTGTTCAGCTTTCATGATGTCTCATTGCAACACTCACCTCAGTCCATTCTTGAAATAAGAGAGGAAGAGAGCTGATTCGTGTGACTCCACCTATTGTTGAAAAAGCATTGCACACATGCATTTTGGTGTGAGTGCTCAAGCTGCAATTCCGTGAAGATACATTCTCTGGCATTCATTCTTACTGCTATCCTATATGTCCCTTTCTTCAACTTGTCTTATCTTTAGTTTAACATGCACCTCCCTACAATTGCTTGTAAATAAATTTCTGCTCTTTCCTTTTTTTTGTTTTCTCTCCCCTTCTCTTGCTTGATGAGGTATCTCTTTTCATGTCTTGCTCCCTACTTTACCTCTGTTCATAGTTCAAGAGTTTGATGGCACTGACTCTCTGACTGATATACTACATGTCTGCAGGAACTGGTGTACAACATATTAGAAGTGTCTGTGCCAATAGGCATCAGCTTGATGGCATACTCGTACGCACCATACATTCAAGAACATGGAATGCACTTATATTTTTTACCCTTCCGGTAAAGCAACAACAGTTAATCTACTTATAAACAAATCATCTGCAGTTGTCTTTCACATTCCATCCCAACTCACACAATTAAGAATTTTTGGATTGGCTATGGCAAAGAATGAAGCATGCATGAGAAAAAGGTATTTATTTCTGACACAACAAACAAAGTGAACAGGCAATAACATTTAATGAAATTTGTGCATGAACTTCAATCCAACAATGAAAACACCTTCTAAACCCTTGACAGACGGGCAGGTCATGGATAGTTTTGGCTAAACTCCAAGTTCTGAGGTGCACGCTGATGATTTCAGCATTTGATTGAAATAGAAATGATCTCACCTCTCGTGCCACAACCGGTGATCCCTCAAGGAGACATTCCAACTGATAGGCCACTGCAAAACCTTTGCGAACGACAGTCTGCAGTGAGATAAAATACCAACCACTGAAATGGCTTTTGCTTGCACTTACATCACCTGTCCGCTGTCATGGAATGCATACACAACTGTCTGTGTGTACATGGTCAGATGCCTACTGCACCATTGTAATCAAAGAAGGGGGCTTATAGCTTACACTAACCCGTTTGCATCAACACTACTTAAAGTTCACTGTCAAATATGACACTGAAAGAAAAGGCCTACTTTGATCCAACAACAAATTTGTCCTGATGCTCTTGTACAAAGTGATAAAGCACTCTTTTATGGTTGCAATTGTGAAGTAGACAAGACTTCCAGTGTTCAGCAACACCAAGGTTTAACAGTAAAGGGCTTGGTTTCAACAGAGTTCAAGGGAAGTGAACACATGAAAGCACTTCACCATAACCACACACAGCAGATATCTTCAGCTAGCTATATATAGAGGACAATTCAGTATGTTTCCTAGAAGTTTTCCAGAGTACTAAACATGATATTACTCCCTCATGGCTGTATTAAAACCATCAGTGCTCAGGCTGTACCTCTGGTGCTTCACCGCCAACCCAAACATGGATGAAGTGCTTCGGACCAAGGGAAGGTTTTGTCTGAGAAGTAGAGCAGAATGGAGCAACAGCCAAGGTTAAAAGATAATGGTTGACTTTGGGCATATGTATGTTGCAAGCTTGAAAGTGCAGCAGTTTACAGCATATTGAACAAAACGTTTCAGAACTGTTGATTTGAAATTCTGAACATGTGAAATGGTTGGGAAGAATTTATTTTCTCTGTCTTCTTTTAATAGACTACAAGAACACCCTTGGAGAGCTGATCGCGGTAATTCAGTTTGCTATTTCTGAGGTAGAATATTGATGGGCTGCGTGAATGCATGACTTCTTACCCGAAGACAGATGAAAACTCCAGTTGATGTGACATGGCCATGCTGCTTAGCAGGGACACATTTGATTTCCTCAGCCTGCAACAGAAACCCAGTCCCATCCAATAATTAACTCAGTGCTTCACATGCAAAATTTAACACCAAGCATACGCTAAAAATCGACATGCAAAACATGACGACACAAACACTGCTCCCCCCACCCCACCCCCCACCCCACCCAGCTGAG
>JAOWAW010127160.1:0-11858 GCA_028565695.1 Nicola tetela
TCAAGGAACTCTGTCGCTGTAAACACAATTACAACCTCGTTTGTCCCAACCAAAGCAGCTTAGCTTCGTTGCAACTTATAGCAACCCGGTTCTAGTCCTGTATACAATGTAGAGCTTCAATGAGTGCTTCAATGTGGACTTTGCGGGGCATTAGACATCCGCTATTTGTAAACCAAGACCATATAATATATGGCCTGCGACTGCTCCATGCGCGCGCCACTTATTTCTCATTGATAGCAACTTAATGCCAATAAGAGAGGACTTCAACTAATGTAACAAAGGGTGAGGTGCAATTAAAGAGTAGATGCCGGATAAAATAAAATTTGAACAAACAAAATCGGAAAAGAAAGAAAGAGGGTGAAGAGTAGTGGGCAGGACTGATGATGAGAATGTTGGGCGTCGTTTATGGAGAATGTGGGTTGAGCAGTGGCATTTAGAGGTAAGTATGGCATTTGAACCAAGAAACTTAAAGGGCCACTGTCACGCTCACCGGACCATTCGCTAATTATAATTATGCACGCCAATGTCATTTCATGCTCGCCCATTGAAGAGCATATGCATACATCGCATATGCAAGATAAGACCCTAACTCAGCCAGCATGGCACAGCAGGCGGAGCGCGCCAGTCAGTCCGTAACTTTTCCGTCATCTAGCTGTGGCGGGCAAACTGGGACAAGGAACCTGCACGACTTCAGCAACTTTAGCTTCTATCTAGAAAACGCCGCGATACAGAAATGATTCAAGTCAAAAAATTGCAACTCCAGCAAAGGAAGCGAGAGACATGCAGCTCCATAATAGCGAACTACTTCGCAACTGCACTTTGGTACTAAAGTAGTCTTGGGCTGCTGAATACCGCCGGGAAAGAACCTGGCGGCATTTGATGCATGCCCCAACTAAGACATACCACACATCACAGTTGGATGCGCAAAAGAAGCTGAATACGAAACAAATCCTTTATTACATTGGCAGCATTCTGTTAGAGGAAGGAGAGAGTAAGGGAAAGAGAGAGAGGTGAAGAGGAGCAGACATCTAAAGAGACAGAAGCACATGAAGTCGTTGCATCCACTGTGGGAAATAAAACGGCAAACGGTTTACTCGACAGTTTAGCGTTTTATCATCTCCAGGCGCTTCGTAGTGAGCATTTTTCGCCGGCATAATAATCGATCTTGCTACTAGGCTGTAGCGGTAACGCTAAACTCGTCAGCGACGGAATATAGTTTGCATTAATCAACGGAGGTATGGCGCTAACGCTGCGTCAGAATCGACCAGCTAAGAGGAGGTCTGCACCCACAACCTTCCACAACGAATAGCCCCTTTCATATATAACACACGAACTTGAATCCCGCAGTAACCTGTTCATGACAGAGGGAAGTCGTCGGAAAAACGTCGACTGCTCAACTGAACTTGGGGAGCAAGCGCGGGAGCCGCTAGATGAAATCCGACTTACCGCCTTGTCAAAACTGCCTTCATTTGCCAGCGAATCAGCTGCTAGGAGGTCGTAAAATCCATGACCGTCATCTGTGAGCTTTCGTAGTCGTAGCGAAGGGTTGCACCAAGGTTCCAGCGACAAGGAAACATGTACAGGCACCTACAAAAAATGAAAAAGCGGCGGCCAATGATCGATCGCCGATCGCCGCCCGACCAGCGGGAGGCGAATGAGAATTTCTGACACCAGCTGGACGACGCCGATAACTATAAAAACAGAAATCCCATGTTCAACTGAGCGTATTCGATGCTGTTTGGGCTTAGAGTAGGCAAGGATTGCAGAGATACGAACGGATTCAGTCCGGAAAAGTTAGTGAAATCTTCTTCTCTAACCTCAAACCCGGCTCCCGCGTGACATTGCCCCTTTAAAGGTGGCATAAGTAGGAGAATCGCGAATAGACTGTGGAAGACTATTGGACAGGTGGCATAACTGTAGAATTGGCGAATAGAGGTGGGCATCGGTGTAAGCTGGAGGGATCTTGAAGGCGCGTTCACGCTACTTTAGGAATTATAATTGATAATTGCCACCTTGATGTCAACATGGTTGTGCTGAGATATCCTTTGCGCTAGCCTAAGATGCTGGGTTTGGGTTAGTTTTATGGTTTCTTCGCAAAGCCAATCATTTCAAGAGTCAGTGGGGTTTTTCCATAAGCTATTCGTTGGTGTAACTCGTGCCGCAGCACAGCCCATGAGTGTGCTCTGGATGTCCATAGGATGCCCACTGAAATGCAGGTCATATGTAGGGATTTCTTCGGGAATTTTAAAGCGCCGCCTGAAACATCACCTCAGAAACCTGCAGCTGAGAGTGGACTCGCCAGTGCTTGAGTGTCTCTCTTCCTGTGACTCATTGTCTTGTTTTATGTGCCCAGGACATCGCTGACGTCGCGTGGTTTAAATTTACGTAATGAGTGAAATACGGAATTCAAAACGAGACAAGGAGAGGGCGATATACGGCCAACTCATTAATAATTAATTTATTAATCATCGCTCCTTGTCGAGGAGTTTTTTTAGAAACTTTTCTCGTCAGCGGAATGTACAGTGATGGCTTTTGGCTACCTTAGTCCTGTACTATCGACCTCAAATCAGTGATATTTTAATATATTGTCCTCCAATATCAACATTATATTCCTGAGCTGAACTCCAGGTGCACGATGAACTCCAGGTGCACGATACTAGCGCCCTAGGAGAAGTTCGTAAACCCCAAGCATTAGCTATAGACTAGCGTTCGGCGAATGATTGGAGATATTTTTATCTCTTGCCTATATGACGTCACTTTAATTTTACTGAGTCATGGAATGATGCAAACGTCGGCACTCGATGCTCTCTGATGGTTCGCTGAAATGAAAAGTGGAACTTTTGCTTATTTGAAACATGCTAACACTAGCTTTAGGGAGTTTAAACGTCAAGAAACATATATAGCAACAAAACTTGCTTGTCAGTAGTAACGTACAACAACTTATACAGTACCTTCTTTCCTGTCGTAACAGGCGTCAAGAAATTCAAGTTGCTGAAATAAACTGCGGAGAAAGATGGCACTAGAAACACAAACGTTGACAGAATCTGCGGCTGCTGGCCGCAAGTTGTTTCACGAAATCATGTGCTTGTGGGTTCACTTAGCATTCTCGATGCAATCGCAATGCAGCTAAGCTTAGGTGCAAAAATGGTTGACTGCTAGGTGAACTGTTCACAGTTTGATATCATACACCGGTAGTGCCGTATAGCAATATCCAAATACAAACATGACCCATGACATTAATTTTCTGCGATCCTCGTAAGGCCACGTCAACTGTTGGCATCCGTCCACAATGCATGGTACGGAGGAACGTGATACATGGATTTCTTCTTAGCACACTGAGTCCAGGCAAACTTGAGATTAATATTATTGAGTAACATATATTAGGCGCATGTCATGTTCCCCAAACGTCTGGGCGTTTCTGTCCGCACTGAGCGGAACTGTCGATAGGTTCTCTTGGAAAGAGTTGATCGAGCTGGCTGTCAAGACAAACTCGTCACGATCGAGCGGTACCTCAACACGAGGAGTTTGAAAATAAAATTATTCCTTGGTGAAACCGACGATGTATATTATACATATATTTTAATCAATTGAAACGGGAATTGGTGTCCCTACGAATTATTTTTTGCCCGGTCAAACCTGATAATTTGAATCAGATTCTGGAGACACTCTTTCCTAAAGACCGAATCTGCAGTAACACCGGCATTTCAGCTGTCATGACTATCACAGTTTAGACTCTACGCCTCGTTACTAGGGGCTTCGGTACCCGCATGTTCTGTTAACCGTCTACGCACTCCAAGTCTGATGGCTCACCAGCATTCGAACGCCCAAGCGCTACAGCTCTACCAGCTGCTGGTTGGCCAATCCATCGGCAACTTGCGGTTGGATCTAGCTCGCTGCGTCATGCACGTCGTGTCGTGTCGCAACCTGCCCTATATAGCGGCCGAGAATGCAGCATCACTCACCGGCGACAGTCCCGCAACATTTTGCAATCATGTAACTGCCATGTGGTCAGAACCTTGCATCCAGGCGACTTGCGGCTGAGAGCCTTTAATCAGCAAGTGCACCGCCGTATTGCTTCACACGCTACGGCGCTGCACATGTGATCGGGTGTCTAGCTGGCTCTTGCTGTCATTGCATGGATAGAGTCTCTTCGCCTCCTTTGTAGGCACACGTGTTTGCCTATGTGGGTCCTTCTACTACTTCTACTGGCTTCTAGTCACACCTAGGTTATGTGTTGGGATCATTGCCAACACCTTACATGCAAAAAGCTCGATCATGAAATTAAGGGTGGCCTGGCGTTCATTTAGCCGGTTTTCTTAGCCCACACCCGGCTAGGTATTTTGTATTTTCCCCTTAGTGTCACAGGTCAGCTACAAACCTTGACCGAGACCCTTTGAAAGATTTTTTTGAACAAAATGCTCCTGTTTTTGTCCTATAAACAATCAGAACGTACTAGTAATCGCGACAAGGCAGCATTCTTGCAACTACATAGAACAGCTTCAATTTCTGAAATGGTTTAAAGGAAAACGTTTTCTCTTGCTGGGGAGAATTCATCACACACAGTTGCTCTTCTTTGCTTCAGCTTTTTATTATTTTTACGTGTAATAATAAAAAGCTGGCGCAAAGAAGAGCAACTGTGAGTTCTTAAATGGTGTTTGGGAGGAATCATTGAAATAACAGAGTGACAGCTGCTCTGATGATCTTTGAATCTCTGTGTAGAGCGTTAGTCGAGAGCGAGTCTAGATTTTCGACTCAGCTCAGCAAGACCATTTTTAATGACAACCCTTACCGCAACTAGGGTTTGTGTTGATCAGGTCACTTGACCTACCTGATCTTTGATCACGCGACAGACGACCGTGCCGCTTCTCTGACTGCAGTCGTCCCAATTGCGATCGTTGCAGACTCTCAGCTGTTAGGCGAACTATAATCAAGCAGCTAGCAAATTCGTAGTAAGAAGATCTGAACTTCTGACGTTTCGGAATGATTCCAAGAATCAGCTTAGAGCAAACAACGCCTCAGGATAATCCGGGAGACAATCACCAACTAACCGAGGGGGCGCTCACATGAATCATAAAATTCTTGGCCAAGTACACTCATTGCATCATGCCAAGCTTGCTCCAGGGAAACCTCATGACCATAAATAAACACTATCTGTACAAGTATTTCAGTAAAAAAAAACAAGTTTCAACAAGACAGGGTGAAGTGGCCACAACTTCACATCAGGAAGACATTGCAACAATTGGCTGACACTGCATCACCAGCTGGTCTCTACCAATGACAATGGTTACTCAGCAAGCAACTTGTACCGGTCGTAGTGAAGTCGTAGACAACACTTTAACTCTGTGTGTCAGTGCAGGAAGTGCTGATTTTCCAATGGTCTTTGATCTCTTTGATCGATGAACACTCGTCGCACTGGACGGCACTGCAACACAGTTCATGCATATTTTTGCCAGTGGAAACGCCAACTCGAATCGGAGCTGAAGACGAACCACCTTACGTCTTGCTGAATGAAAAGAATATATCCATTATTCCCAGAAAATGAGCTTGTCCAAACGTCAGCAACCCAGAGAAGCATCGAAGACACACTGTCTCTGTGGTGTGATCGCCTTGAGCCAGGGCGCCGAGCGCTGTCCATGATCAATTCAGCTTTTCAGTCGCGGTCTCTGTTGCCAGTCGTATTTGATATTTGTTTACGTAATCAAAGCATTTAAACAAAATTTATAGGTTTGCGGGAAGTCACAGGTTAACGAGGAAGCAGATCCTCGTGAAACTCTGTACATGCAGGCACGTACGCAATTTGACAAACTTTTTGTGAAGGTAGCAATAGTGTAATCGACTATAACCACAGGCGATCCACATCGACAGTGCTCGACTCACTCGCGATCACTCCGAGGCATTCACCGCAGGCATAATACAAAGGTCTGATCGAAGGTGAAGGTAAACAGTGTCTTCCGAGTGTCTGCTGCTGCACAGGTCGAAGTGATCCACGAGCCGCTATAAACATCTGGCAAGAGGCGGCAGCTAGCTACACGCGTGGTACACCCACACTTCACCAGCACTACTAGCGGCGATCAGTCAAATTTCCCCCGGCTCTTCCTTCAAAGCCTTGTTCATTCGTAACTAATATTCATTTTTTGTTGGAGCTCTCAGATCAAGAGAAATAAACATCATGATTTTGTTTATGACTGGAATCCGAGCTCGAGGCTAATCAAAGCTGACCAATAATATGTACGACCTACGTGTACTTGGTAGACAGACACCAACCAGCAACAGTAAATGACTATATTCGCCGATCCCCTGAAGCCGCCAATCTAGAAAGGTGGGCGGGTAGACAAGAAGGGGAATCGAAGAAAAACCTTTGTCGAACCGGATATATCACGGTGGGACTCGGCAGCGCGACTGTTGACCTCTTCAGTTCACAAGTATCTCGTCTCATAGCACAAGCGGCCCCCGGCTGTCCTCAGCACGAAATAGCAGGCAGCGAAGAGGAGTTTGGTCGATCCACTGCCCAATTTTTGATGTACAGTAGTCTGGTCAGGGCATGCTGGTCCGGCTAAGCGAGAAAATCGAGGCAGTCTTCCACGATAGATTGCGCAGTGTGGGAGTTTCTGGTGCCTATCAATCCATGCGGGTCCGTTTAATCGAAATTGACCAGCATTCATTCAAACTTTCTCTGCTTTGTAGCCAGCCTGTCACATCAATAGCTTAAAAAAATGCGATAACGAAGCTCACCAGTTATATACATGTATAGCTGACTGACGACTTTGGTACTTATACCCAATGCTGCCATGCGACTGACTGGAGCCTCATGATAAGTGGGTTTCGCCCAATACAAGAACAGATTCCCAAACCTCAAGAGCGTCCACTGTGCCGATGGTCTAAATTTAGATTCCTCGGCCAGTTCGTCGGCTTCGTCTTGTACTAAAACTGGTCAGGACTTCTGAACTCATTCTAGATTACTGATGGACTAAACTAGACGGTACGGTGGTTTGACAAACGTCAGGGGTACAAATACAAACTTAATACCCTCTCCCTCGTAGTGTTAGTGAACACATGCGCAGAGACGATGGGACAAATGTACACGTACATGTAAGGGCAGTATGCGGTTCATTACGAATCCACGATACTATCCAGCGCTAGCGGCAGCTGGAGCCGTTTCACCAGTACTGATCCCGATGCCTGTGATGTCCCACCCTACCTAAAGCGACGGCTGTACCAGCCTAGCCGGATGCAGACAGCACTGAGGCAACAGGGTACGGTCGGTTGAAGGATTATGGCCATCATGCCGATAATGCAAAGTCGAATACCAGTAACAGATCGTAAAATCCAGGGCCAAGAACCTCTGTCGGTCTCGGTCACCTCAGTCACAGTCTGAGCTGTCGTTTCTGAGGGCCCAAAAAATTCAAGGTTTCAGAAAGACGGACAACAAATGTTCGAAGAAGCCACTAGATCTACACTTCGGTATGGCTACTACAGCCGCCGGGTAAAGTCCCCCGGTATGGTGCTGAAACATTTTCGGAAGAAGGTAATTCAGTAAAGCTTTAATAGGTCCAAACGTTTGTCAGCCTGTGCATGTTCTGGGCGTCATGTGCTGGTTTGCTTCCAGAAAGATACAGTAATTTCCTGATGACTTACCTTCCTAATCAACCAGTAAGAACCCGAGCGTTCTGCACTGTGACAAAGCTTTCTCTCTCCAACTCTCCGACTCAATCCAGCAGAATAACTCCAACTCTCAATGTAACGATATGCTTTATACCATTAACAGCACTGTGTCTAGGCTACCGATCCGATGTCGGATATCTCATAACATGATTCAATACTGGTGAAGTATCCAGCTGCAAGCGAACCACTTTAATCAATATAGAATCAGATTTAGAATTGCGAATCGAATATCACAAAGCCCGGTATATTTCTCGGCATCGATATCGAAAGGAATAGGCAAATCATCCGATCCCTCACCGACTTCTCAAATCTGCAAGTTGAGTTGGTAATTTCAGTATCGTAAACATAACTGAAGATAAAAAAAAAAAAAAAAAGACCTCATGATCCAGAGACATTTTTTCGGCGTAGGATGGCAAGACTTGGTACAATGGTTCACTTTTGCCCCCACATCGATTGCTCGAGGAGGAAATCTTTGCCCAATTTTAGAAAACCTGAGCAGTTAGTGTCTCTTCTGTTGTTTTGTGAACAGGGACGTTGCCGAGGCGGGCGACCATTGTCTGGACTCTGCAGCGGAAGGGCAGCGCAGCAGACCAGAGAGCTCGAGTACGCGAGTACGTCGCAGTGGGAGTTAGGGCGGATGAATCAAGACCGCTATGATCAGTGATCTCATGTATTGGAATCCCAGCCAAAACACTCGGAAATGT
This sequence comes from Nicola tetela, assembly GCA_028565695.1. Lineage (NCBI taxonomy): Eukaryota > Metazoa > Porifera > Calcarea > Clathrinida > Clathrinidae > Nicola > Nicola tetela. Next base: position 8,367 of record JAOWAW010127160.1, read on the forward strand.
CTGATGAATGTCTGCGCGGCTGAGGGCCGCAACAGGTACGGCAATATGGGATATCGTTGATCAGTGGTTCGCCCACGCTAACCCACGCGAGCACTCTTGATCTAATGCGGACCTGTTGGCTAACGTATTCCTTATAGCCTGTGTTACAAAGCTTTCCATGAACTAGTATGTTTTTGAACAGGTGGGTTGGTCGAGCGGTTAAGATCGCGTGAATTTCGTTCGGGCAGGCGCTCGCAATTGGTCGCCGCGTGTTCGAGTCCTCTGTGCCTATCTAGCAGGAGAAAAATGAGAAAAAATGATTGGTTTTGATTCTTCCAGCGTGAATGGCCTTTTTGAAGCTGTACAGCAGATTGTAGACTCGGAGAACTTTGAGCCATAACGCCGTGCGACGTACCGAAATTCCCATACGGGAAGTATGTGAACCCCACCGGACACACCGCACAGCAAACTTAATGTAAGCTGCGAACAGCAATACGTGATGTTCGCTGCGAAGGGCACTGCAAACGACTGTATGCCGGCTATCCACCTCTGGCCCTGGCTGGGATCGACCGCATACGTCGGATCCGCAGGATGAACTCTGTTGATAGATTGGCTACGAGGGCAATGAGTTCGCTAACTCGTTTGTATAGTTGTCTGCGGCCACGCGGTGAGGCTTCCCTGATTGAAGTTGCAGGAAAGAACCATTAGATTGCAATATTTTCATCCAGACATCTACCTCCGTTACTCTAAGCTTCCAGAGAATTTGCATTGCTTGTAGTTCCACTTCCTAATTCATATGTTTTATTTTCAATTTGTTTTTGTTTCGCAATCGATTGTACTGTGTAAGTGTACGGTCGCTTACCGACTATGGGAGCGCTAATAAGAGCTGCAGTTCTTAAATTTTTTCTTCAGGTAAAATGGCATTCTGGCACGGTTTTCTTTGCGTGGAAGATACGGCAATGCATTTGTGAAGTGCTATGCATAGAATATGCATGGGGCCGGTCTAGTGGCTAATTCTGCTATCGCGAGTTTCCTAGGCCTGAGGCGGCCGAGGCCTGATATCGGAGCTCGCGATCGAGATCGACGGCGGAAATGTATTTTTCATTTGATTTCTTTGCTGTCTGCCTCATTACGTTTTCCCTCCTCTGCCATTGTGAAAATCTGAAAGAAGGGCAGAAAGCTACCGGAAGAGAAGACAGGAAGCTGTCGGAATACAAAACACGTAGCTGGCTGCTCTGCACTGTGACATCACGCTAGCTACCAGTAAACAGATGGTACGGGCTGTTCTGCACTGTGACATCGCGCTAGCCCCCTGTAAACAGTACAGTAAACAGTACGGTAAACGGTACGGATTCGTGTACTACGTGTAAACGGCCGAGCGAGCCTTTGTCAAGTTCGCACTCGGAGGCTTCGAAAAACCGATACGTGTAAGCCCAGCCTAAGTAGCTCAAGTGAGTGCTCTAAATGCAGCTGCATACATGTATGTGAGACGCAGGCAACACACGATTACGCTAGTTTAATTAATACTAACCAATGCACAACATAACTGCAAGATTAAAGTGCAATAAATGAAGCAACGATAAACGACGAAGATATCTACATTGAGAGATCCCCCTTGTCAGACTGTTCTGTATGTACGTATTGCGTGTATGTATCAAACATCGGCATATGGTTGGTATTCATCCACAGTAGATATCCTCACGCGCTGTAAGCTCGGCCACTTCTCTAGGCAGTTTTTATTATAATTACATTACGCAGTATACCTGAGCCTAGAGATATTATGGTCAAACTACAGGCCACCTAAGTAGTTACAGGTACCATAGTTACAGGTATCCATAGTTACAGGTATCCATAGAGTGCCTTCTCTTGATTATTCTAACAAATTAGAATAATTGGGATGAAGAGGACACGTTCAACTTTACCTGACCTAAACATTGACAAAAACACACACATACACACAGTGACATACATGTACATACACATACACACATACACATCTAGTGTGATCTGGAACAACTGCAACAATCTGCCAGTAAAATTTAAACATCACAGCAGATTTCTTCAACTTCCTCACAACTGCGTTTCAATGTAGCCTTTTCAGTAAAGACATCCTGAAGCTGACGTAATCACTTCGGAGGGTTAGGTGTTGGCACTAAATCATCTGCACGCAAAAACGGCAGTGATGATCGTCTCCATTTTTGGTTTGTCAGGAGCTGAGTCGTATCATATGAAGCACCTTATTAATATATTGTCGGCGTCGTTGAATATTGTCAACGGTTATTTACCTTGGGTTTGTTACAAGTATGATATTTTTAAATTCTATACAGCCGACCGGCACACCATGGCTGGACATGATACGGAGTCAAGTCTTTGCTAACTACATGCAACGATCGCAAACGCACAGAAGTAGCGCTATCACTCTCTCTCTCTCTACGCCCGTTTTCCTCTGGGAAAATGTCATGGTAACCGTTCAGTACGTACGTGTTCGAGGCTACAGAGGTGCTGCGGCTGCGCAAGTATTAAGGTTTGGTAGCACATGTCGCAAAAAAAAACACTAAACGAGAGGCGAAGCGCCAGCTTCTCACATACCAATGTCTTCGCACTAAACATGTTAGAACCTAAATAAAGACACCTACACGTACACAACAGTCTTTCCCCACAATTTCAACTTGTAAGCTTACATAGCCTTGTCCTTGTTTAAGCTATGATGGCTTTCTGCAGGATTAAGAAATGAAATGAAATGAAACAGTTGCAAAGGGTCACTGGGAGTGTCGTGACAGCGGCGCTTTGAAATACTTGAGATGGGTGAAAAGGGTGATGGCTTCTCAACTACACTAACAAGAGTTGTCGGTAACCATGTGCTTGCGTAAATTCCGAAACTCGGATTGCAAGACTTCCCTAATATCATAAATCGCTTGCAAGTGTACAGCTCCCACTACCGGAGTAGTAAATGCATGCCAACGCCCACAGTGGGTCAGAACGTTCATTGCCCACGGAACAGTTGTAATCCAATCAAATGTCATTTTGGTCAGTTATACAAACCAAATTCAGTATGTAATATTTCCAAAATGAATAATCGACGTGTAAATACTGTTTATATTACAGTCTGGGTTACAGTAAGTGTAGGCTGTATGCACTATGCGCAGATAAATGACTCTCCCTTCCCACATCGGTGCATGTTCGCGTTATCAATGAGGGTTGCGTCATTGAAATTTGGACAAACGTAAAATGCGGTATTTACAATAAAAATGGCTTTTTGCGAAGTGAAGTACTTTTAATGTTGGGGAAGAGCTTGTGAATGCATGTGTTTTTATTTTAACAGCGATAGCGCTCCATTGTCTGCCACTTTCCGGATCTTGGATTTAAGGTGGCCGAAAGCACTCCGAACAAGCTCCCAATTAAGTTCTCTGGCACACTTCTTCACTCTCCTCTTCAACTGCTCGACCGTGGTAGCTTCCCATCCTCCAGAATAGACCTTCTGCTTCAGCAGACCCCAAAATTGCTCGATTGGGC
>JAOWAW010127171.1:1783-11856 GCA_028565695.1 Nicola tetela
TCAGGACAAGTCATGAACAGGAAAACTTAACACCATGTTGATTCATGGTAGGCCAGAAAAGACATCCTCCATCCAGGTCAGTTCATTTAGTAAACTAGCCTTGGGAACTGGGCAAAACCATGACACTAGAAACTCGGGCTGTTGAAGAATGTTTGAATTGCAAATAGTTGTACGTGTGGGTGGTCGGTCAAACTTTCAGTACGTACTCTAACCCCGGACAAACACTTCTTCAATCTGAACATTCGACTTGCAAAACCTCCCTAATTCTACAATTTGTTCTCTTCACTCCATACAACAGCCGTTTACAAGTCCTATTACTAATAAGACACTTGCCACTCAAAACACAGCGATTGACTACTGTCGTGAAAGCTGCACTCCCTCCCACAAATGAGAAGTCCATGAATTTGACCAACAGGCTTATTAGGTAATTCCTGACTTGGAAACACACCTTTGGGGCATGACTAGTAGGTGCTGCTTTCCGTGGCTTTGCAGTGAGTGATGGTGGTGCCTGCACAACTTCTCCAAACTTCACATCATCTATTGCGAAGAAGGAACAAGAGCAGAAAAACCCCATACTCCAAAGTCTTAATAATCCAAAATAATAAGTTACTGTAACAGCTAAATGACAAAAGTGGCTCTGTTCCTCATCAAAGAGAAAAGCAATAACTTAATACATCAGCCAACTCACATGAAATGTGCCAAAATGTGTGCATCGTACTAAATTTTCCAGTCCATTTCACAACTTTCAACAATTGTATGTTGGCTGCCACTTGTGCTTTTCTGATATTTCCTGTATTCCCAGACCCTTTGGGATGTTACTTCTGCAAAATAACTCATTTTAGCCAAAAAAGTGCAGTTATACCTTTTTCCTGTGTGCTGACTCAAGAACATTTGTCTGTGATTAAATACTGTAAATCTAAAATTTTTCCTAAGCCATCAATTTTGCAAGTTTTGATCCTCGACTGTTGACAGGCGTTTTATTTTCATGAAAGAATCATGCCTTATTCATACCACCACCACATACTTTTGGACATTGTATAAAGTCTCTACAAAATTACTAAATACCAAATGATTGAAATACCAAAAGCATTTGAACAAACCTTTTCAGATTCTGATTTGTGCAAAAAAAAAAACAAAAGCAACCCAATGCATCCGGTAGTACCTCCCCCTTCAACCTACAGAATTGGTTCAATGACTCCTCCCACCAGAAATTGGGTGAAAGTATTGGCAGCACAAGATTCCTTTATATATTGGCAGCTGTGGTTAGCCAGTTGCATCAACATATCATAAGGATATGTGGTAGGGTAATCATGGATAGAACAAGGTATAATTACTGTTAATCTGATAATTTTACACTAAGATTCAGATCATTAGAAATTGTCCGTACGATTCCCAAAGGATTCTGATTCAATTGGGTTGGTATTCACTTCAAACTTATCTGCACTCGATGCGCACAAACACTCAACATGCATGCATGAGCACATGCATCAGCACACAACACATGGGGATTAGAAGCAAATCCAAGTAAAATATACACGGCTACTACTGTACCATCCATCAATGACTCAATGCACAGAGAGAAGGCCTGAGACAACCTGAGTACACTACCTTTCCATTTCGGCTCAACATAGCTGTCATTAGGCTGTTCCCTTTTTCTCTCTTTCTCCTGAAGATACCTGAGCAGCACAAGAGATAAACTTCACTAAAATACAGATTAAAGAGAGTACAGTCATAAATTGATCCACTTTTCATTTTGTCCTAGTCACCTGAATCAAGACTGATTTTGAACTATTGTCTAACAGCTGAGATTGACAAACGAAGGCTATATAAAAGGCTACTACCAACATGGACTGACATGACTGTTACATTAACCATAATGCACAATGCTATTGTACACAGTCACCCTATTAATCATAATTTTAAGGCAAATACCTACACACAGGTAAACTTAAACACACACACACACACACATGCTCAAACACATAGTCATGAGAGTGGTATAACAGTACAAAAGACCAAAACATATACACACCATGAACAAAAAACTTTGTTCACGGGAATCTTTTATGTGTTGATTATCTCACTGTGCTCTTCTGAATAACAGTGAACAGAAGTGTGCATGCAACTGATTTTATGCAATACTTAATAGCTCATGTTTGGGTCTTTCCTACCCAGTTTCTGTGTCATCAAACCTGTACTTTCCTTTTTATTTCTGTGTCATTCTGAAGCACCACAACTGTTCACTGCCAATGGATAGCATGTACGGTGTTTAGGTGGCATGCTATGATAGCTGAGCACAATGGCTGGCCCAACCATGTGTAGATTTTGCGCTATTTTTTTCCCCACTGCTGTGTTGTGCATGTGGTCTTAAACCATGAATGCCAACGGAGACTCCCTGAGCGATCACCAATCAAGAAGTTGTGGCTAGATTCAGTTCAATAGACATATGCCTATTGAGACTTGCACATGTTATTTTGTGACCAATACCAATAGTCTAAATAATTTACACAGAGAACATCCCCTACAGCTAGTTATAAAATCATTGGTTTCATCACTTCTGTTTGTCTGTCGCAAAATCGACCACAGTAAGATGGGCAAATTGGCACAGAAAAAAATTACTGGAGTGAGTTGGGCTGTTTGTTGATAGATCATTACACAGCGAGATGTCGTTGGAAAGATACGGACAAATTTTCACACACTTGCTCCCAACACACATCTTAAAAAGGTCAACACCAACATCAATTAATACCCCGTTGGTCTTTATGGCTGATGAGACAACCTCATCACCAACACCTAGTGTTCTTTGTACCCTTCCCAGTCATCATCAATGCATTTTGTTGTGTTTCACAGAGCTGACATTATCATGTTGTATGCCGTATTTTTCTAACATTAATACAACAGCAATGGACCAAGATGCCTTCTGTTGCTGTATTTTGTGCCCCATTGTAATTACCACCCCTCACGATAAACGTGCTCCAAGATGAAAACTGTCCTTCCATAACTACATGTACATGAACATGCGCATCACACTGTGGCATATGCAATCTGTTACAGACAAAGAGATTTACCATCTTCGCTTTTCACCTGTCTTGCTCAACCTCTTGGCTGCTTTGAGCGTCAGCGAAGCAGCGTCAATGTCCAGTCGTTTCAAGTACTGCTTATCACTCTCCCCTACTTGTCGTTCCAATGATGGTGAATTGCATGATTGGCCAGTAGACTTCATCTGTGTTTTAACCTGCAACAGTATAACATGCCAAGTTGGCAGCAACTCTCTGACCTCATTTTCTATTCACAGCAAGCCTTGTACATGCTTGTGGGTTAGACTAACTGCTAACTGAGTTTGGTTGTGCACCCCATAGACCCAACTTTACCCAATCCACATACCACAGCAGAACATGTGACACTGCATGAGAGCAAAGCAGCAATTTACTTACACAGAAACATAACCTTTCTGCCAAACTTACAAAGTTATATTTAGAACATGGATTATTTCAAAGGGCACTCTACCAGTACTGTGCATTCATTAGCAAAAAAGCAGTAAGGGATGTTCCTTATCTGTTTCAGTCTACCAATGATGACACGCATCAGCAGACACACATTATCATGCTGTTTAGTAAGTGCTTGAACTCACCCCTTGACCAAGCAAACAAATTGAGGAAGATTTGTTGCTTTCAAACTAGCACTTTCATCTACCCACTACCCCTGTAGCACCAGGAAGTGGGTCTTCATATTTGTCCTCTACATGTGGCATGTAGGAAGGTGAATGGGCTTCAAATGGCCCAAAGCTTTCAGGAATATTTAAAAGATCAGCGACTCCCAAGGGGTGTATCTAGACTGCGCAAACACCCTGTTTGTTCAACCCTCCTCTCCCAAAAAAAGTTAACACACCAACTTAAACACAAGGCCAATTCCGGAATACTACTAATGTACATGTACATGTATTTGCAGATCTAAAGCGAAAGAGATTAAAATATATTCTATTTGATCTTCATATTAAACATTTCATGTTTCAGGTTATGGTGCCACTCAGGATGGCAGCACTAGGTTCTTAGGACAGCACAAAGGGGTTAATAATTGAGTCAGAACTTCAGCAGTTTAACTGCTGGTGCCTTAAACTGCCAAAACTCTTCTGGACAAGGACCCAAGACCACAACTTTATCTGTAATCAATCACTCCAAAAAGCGCTCAGAAGTGCACCTTAAGTACGCTCCTGGCTACTGGTGCATGAACAGCCATAAAAATGGTAGGTAGATAGTTGTAAATGGAGCCATGTGGGTGACAATCAATCTTATCAACTTCCATATGGGAAATAATAAAAGAAAAAATACACAGGGAGTTTTTCAGCCCCACTCATTCCTCCAAGCTATGTCCAGTGTCGAGTTACCCACGTCAGCGTTCTCACTTGCTCACTTTGCCTTTCCTGAAAGTCTCTCTTCCTGATGATTTAGCTTGCTTCCTTTTTCTAGATGCCTGCAAATCTTTTGTGCGCTTCGCTTGGCACACAATGTGCTGTGCTGCTCGCGGAATTGGCTGCTCATCACGCACACCTGAAGGTGGCCGGTCTAAACTGCAAAACCAGAAGGAAAAATTATTCCTAGCATGGAAGACGATAGTAGTTTTGAGTAAATGCTCACTTTTAATAAGAACAGATGCTGCTTTTCAGCCAAATTGCAACACAAGCCATACGAGAAGACTGACTCAACGCAAAACACGCCAAGTCTATTCCAGAGCTCAGGCACACTTAATTTTTGACAAATAGACCACAACATAATACGGCCATTCTTTAACACCTGCTTCCAACAGCAACATTTAACTAATACCACTGTAGCCCGTAGGCATATTTGATCTTGAGACATTTGGATAGGAATAGAAGAGAATACTGAGAATGGGTGTGCATTACCATAGCAGCTTGTTTGCCCAAGAGACAGAGTTGGGGTTGTTGCGGCAGGGGGGAAGATATGTCAACCATAATATCAAGAGCGGAGAAAAAAAGGTCGGGTGGGAGAGACCCAACCCTGTTTGATTCAAAGGCAACAGTAAGCCCAGTGAGAATGCGAGAATAAGTTGTCGGTTTGGGAAAACGATAACGATGTCAGGTTGTGACAAAAGATAGCAATGAACGTAACTACCTCCAGATAGACGGTGCAACCATAAATGCAACGGACGTGAATCCAATACCCCAGCCTTCCTTCTGCTACCTGTCTGTTCACCCTCTTGCTCTGCAGCAGCGTTTGCCTAAGAATGTTTTTCAACATTCTATGCCTCCTCAGAAAGGCAAAACATGCTACCGTGTACGGCAAGGCGGCGGGCTTCGAGTACCTCTGAGAAACTCAGTTATCACTTACTGTAAAAGCTTATCAGGATCTCGACCATGAGGATCCAAGTGTTTCGTTTTCTTATATCTGTTGACACGACCCATAACGTCTTCCCCTTGTTTCTTGCAAGGAAAACAAGCGTCACGAGATCGTTTTCAAGCTTTTAAAGCAAGAAGCAATAATGCGCCTTAGCCATTCAATCCGCTGGCACCTGAACTCCCTAAACTGATTACCTCGACAGCTTCTCGTTCCACTTGCGACAGGTGCTATGAATAGCGAAGCTGACTAGTATAAGTGCCTTTCCAGCTTCTTAGTCGGGATAATTTAATCCAGCAGGGCAGTAGATCGGCGATAACATGGCGTATAAACTGGTGCTCAGTGTATTCTCAAACGGTAAAAACTTGAAGTATTGTACAGCATCATCTCCAACTTCTCCAACAAAATATCAATCCTTCCTCAAGGTTGGTTTCCTCCTTGCTTGCTTATTATTACATTCATTGGTTGAGAAGCCTGCAGTAGAACGCTGTGACGTAGGGCGAGCAAATCGAGGTCGATCGACGATCTCACGTGCACCGTACGGCGATCAATATATTAATGGCCACCGTCGCGTCGGTACCATGGTTCCAGTTGTTATGAATACAAAAAAAATGGCGCACGCGTCCTGGCGCGCTAGCTCGCTGCGAACCGCTGCTTGCTTGGTAACCAGGTATGCAGCAGCCAGCAAAGCTGCTCAGCAGGGCGCGAACTTCGATTTTGTTATAATTAGGTTCTGTTCCTGGCCGTGCAGCATGTGCGTGATAGGCAGCCGCTCATTATCACTACTGCCGGAGATGGAGGTCAGGTTTGAGAAACGAGGAGATCACGTTTCAGCCGGCCATGTCGATCATTGAAGCTACAAGGAAATGTACAAGCAAGAGCAAGGAGAAATTGCCCCCAGCACTGAAGCAACAGTTGAGAAATCGTAGCATTTGAGGATGAGCTTGTTCATTGACTGAAGCAGTAGCAGCTGGTGCCCCATGCTGTTCCTTGGCAAAATATTCTACCTACAGAGCAGAAAGCTTGGCTATCGATTTCGCACTTGTTACATCTATACTTGTAACTGTCACCATGAACTGTTTCTTCTTGAGTTTGTTGGTGGCCGAGTGTGCTGCCTTTCACTGCGACAAACATGTTGTGAAAATGATCCTTGAGTTGGCGCAGATGCTCTACACCGCTCACGCAGTCAATAACCGCGACAGCAACTGGAGGAAGAAGGCACCACCAGACAGCTATCGCATGACCCATGTCCGCCACCCAACGGCAGTATGGGCTCGCTCTTCACCCGCCAACTATCGCTTCATGGTACAGCTGGCCCAAGCTCTGTGTGCAGAATACACTCACCGCTATGGGCGTACGCACAAAACAGAAGACCACATCAAGTGGTTACTTGTCAACGAGCCAGACTTTCCTCCACCGCCAGACCACGATAAGCCACCCGCTGGATCAAAGTCAAAGTCCAATCCTAAGCCAACATTCTTCTCCAAGGGGCCGTGTCTGAAGGGAATGACACCTATTCCGCTGACTATGCCAGATGATTGTTATCGCGGGGATGCTATTCTTGCTTACCGAGAGTATTACATTCGCCACAAACAACATTTTGCCAGGTGGGTACCTAGTGTGCTACCAAAAACTTTGGTATTGTGAGAGGCACTTCCTTGTAACTTCTGGCACTTTCAGGTTTACAGCACTGGAGCGCGTGCAAACGTTCTTTCCTATCTAGTAAGTAACTGTTCTTCATTATCCATCGTAAATCAATGCGGGTCTCATTTACAGGATTTTTTGCATCGTAGATCTACGTATACGTGTAGATGCAGTTGCAATAGACATTGTCATACTTATGTCAAAACCTTATGGAAGACTGAACATGTCCCCGTCACTGCTACTGTGGTCATGCTGGCGGACAGTCGCGGGAGCTCCTTCTCAGTAACCAGTATCTTTCAAGTCTTCTGGCATGTTAAGTGTGGTTACCCCCAACCCCTTCCCCTCAAATGGGCTGCTGCAACCATTTTTAGGTATAGGCGAAGACCACTTTGCTCAAACCATCTCTAACAGATGGTATGAACAGAAGTTAAAAGTATTGCCTGCCTGTTGGTTTCCTTGCCTGTCCAATGAATCCGCAGTATGCCTACACAAAGCCTTTTGTAGCATTCAACGTTTGGTGCGCACAGGATTTTGAGCCCTTGGTTAGCTGAATCAGCTTAAACCCGTTTATGGCCATGATCAACCTGTCAAACTTGTGGAGTCAGGGGCTTGCCTTCTGGGAGGGCTCTTGGCTGGGCAGAAACCAATGATTTGAGGGCTGCATCAAAATCACAAATTTGCATCCTCCTGCTGCATGGTAGGATATTAAAATGCTAATTTTGAGAACTACAACTACTCATACCTCGAGAGCTCTAGTTCAGGCCGGGATGGTCCGATACTCATCAAGCTTTCCACATACTGTACATGTACATGGAGTACAAAACAGTTTTTGAAGATAATACTCAAATTTAAAATTATGTGCTATGTAGGAGTTGTCAGAAAATTGGAGTAATTGATTAGAACATTCTTCCACTAAGGAGTCCATTTTGAGAGAACATTTCAATAAACCGTACCGAAGACAAAGCTATATGCTGTAGAAATTTGAAATTTAAGTAAGACAAATACTTTACTGTTGACGTGAAGCCTAATGAAATTGAAGTATATCTGCATAGTCCTGCAAAGGGGCCATTAAGGGGGGTTACCCAGGATGGGGGTAACCACCCTTAATTCTTTGCTTCATTGCTAATGTTTGCTCTGTAGTTGATGGGTCACTAAGGAATTCAGCAGCTATCAATTTATTCACATAGCCGAATCAATGAACACCATGAATTAGGGGATGGCCTGCTTCTCGTTTCTTTACACTTTTGCTGTTTTGCAACAGGTGGACAAAGCGAGATGTACCTAAATGGTTTACAGTTGGAGTGGCTGATTTCGCATCATCTGCATCTGGACAGACAGGGGAGGACAAGGCTGACTTACAGATTGTTCTTGGGATGAAATCTCGGAAAAGAAAGGCATCCAAAGATTCAGAGCCAGCAACTAAACGAAAAGCAACAACTGCTCAAAAAGTAAAGTCTGAAAAAGGAGCAGATTCAGTTGATGGAAAAGATACCAAACATAGCTCTGGACAAAAGGGGTACAAAAGGAAAAAAAAGGTTCTAGCCGGTGCAGACTCTGCCAGGAAGCACTCGAGATCACGCAAGCAAGTCACCAAGCAGAGTAAAGACAGGCTGTTGTCAGATGTTGCTAAGCCTGTTTCAAAGGGTAGATTATCAGCAGCTACTTTTTCGAAAGACACACGACCTGTTCGGCGATCACTCCGACTGCAAAGCATGACAGTTGGTTATTTGAAGATGAAGTCAGGATGACCAGCCTTTACTGAAGCTTGTGTGAATTATTTCTGCATGGCAATGTCGCATGCAGTCCATTTTACCCCCTTTCCCCTAAACCATCCGTTATTTTTCTGTGAGTTGTCCAGGCTGGTTCATGTGATTTAGATGCATGAGTAATGCCATGGCCAGTGTCTTCAGACTCCTATATTCACATTGACATGTGTGTTGTGCATTAATCCCATTTTCATATCTATTGCCCTGATCATTGCACTTTTGCTCTTGCAAAATATATTATTTCTGTAACCCCACGCTAAGTTTGATTGGAATGGTCAGACTTGAATGTACCAGCAGCAGTATCACCGGATGCACTGTATAGAGTGGTTTCAGTGCGGAAAGAAAATGGCTGCCAACCAAAGATGCATTAACTGCTGAACACGTGTGGAACGCGCTAGCACTGTAAGGTGCAACAGCCAAGCATTTCATATCACAGTACATGCATAATAGTACAGCACAATTTCAAATACTGTTAATCAATAACATTTCGGGCTTTTCTTGCTACAAACTGTTTGGCCTCATTTTATTTCCGGCTTGTAATTACATTGCAGGAGCATTTCATGGGTGGCTGAAATTTTCAGCCTTTCAGCATAGGGTCAAAAATTAATCAAGGCCAAAATTTTGTTGATTTATAGTACCAGCAACTAACACTATACTGCATTATCAGTGCTATTGTACAATGATTAATGAGGGAATCATCTCTGATGCTTGGTATTCAAAGTTGCAAGTGCATTTCATGATGCAGCTGGGCAAAAACAAAATGGAGAAGTAAAACCTCAATCAAACATTTTCAATAATTCATACAATTTCCCACATTCCAATTTCTTGCCCATATATTCCCAGTCTTTAGCGCAGCAATCTGCTGCTGACCTCCAATAATTAAACGTTTTGCCAGGAATATTGCATACAAAAGGATGCTGAATTTGTTTGGATAATTCGACACGTCAGGACTTAAATTCGACATCGCCTTGGCAGGGCACATGCATGTCAGCCAGCAAAATTACATCGCAACATGTGTCTGTGTAGTGAGTTGTCAACATGGCATCAACTCTAGTGTACTGTAGTACATGTAGATACACTGTATCACAGTGCATAGTGTAGCAAATCCAGGACTTAAAGCTGGGAAGGTGCATATATAGACCTGTACATTGTGAAGGTAAGTGGCCTAGCTTTTGGTTTTTCAGTGTGACGAGTACATGATACCTTCAAAAGAATCCCAACACCCTACTTCTTCATATGTCTCCAAGAAACATTAAGAAAAGTTCAAATCCATTAAAGAAATCAATAAAGTAGCAATGCAAGCAGTTGTGTG
>JAOWAW010127193.1:6854-19233 GCA_028565695.1 Nicola tetela
AAAAAACTCAAAAACAGGATGGCTCAAATTTGCCACTCCTTCCAAATGCATTTGCTGCCAGCAGCCTCAAAGTTGACTAGCTAGTAGCTACATGTAGTTGCTCACTAAAATCCACAGCCTTATCCAGCCATCAGTGTTAGGATTTCTATTAAAGCTTATTCATTGGTTTCGTACCCTTCTTGATATTGTAAAGGGTCCCTATCCCTTTTGTATTGTTACCATTGGTGGGCATAACAAGCTTCAATTTTTTATAACTTTGCATACACAGTTCTGTAATCAAGGGAGTACATTAACAATGCTGTTAATTGGTACCATGTTCAGCAGCCAACTGGAAATGCTCAGACCTTAATGCCTGTAGGTTATCATTTTAGCCCATGGTTGTATTAGTGCGTGCTAGCTTTTTCTTATTACATAATTTGTGTTCATTTCATCATTATTGTAGGGCTTATATTAGAGGGTTGCACAGGCTCAGCCGAATTTTCGGTGTCCATAGCCTGCTGCAATTCATAAAAAATAGGAAGTTTGTTTAACAAACTGACATGATTGAGGGGCCACCAAATTCTTACCACAATTACTATCCGTTGGCAAGCACCATCTCTTGTAGCAAATCTTCTTCGATCTTCTCCAGTTCTGCAGCTCTCCACCTCAAACACGGACGCATGTCCACAAACATACGCTTCCTTTGCAGTGGTTGACGCTTGAAAACTTAGCGGAATCAATGCAGCCGAGAACTGACACCGACAAACAGTATTCTGTTTTGGTCGGCCATGGCCACTGATGGACAGGACACCTGACAACTGTTAAGCAAAGGACAAACCGCACCAACAATGAGATATGAGAACATGAAATGTGAAATCAAAAACATGTTTATTGAAGTTTTTCCTACATAAACACGCAGAGTGCATGATGTAATAATGGCAAGAGAAATAAACCTAGAGCTCATATCCAAAGCTTTTAATTGGAAAAAAAGCATGATTCACTCATGACTACCACTTGTGTAACGTATACAGCATATGTAGCATGTTAAATTTAAGGTGGTAAGTCACCCTGCTTGTTGAGCGTCACATGATGTATATATATGTGTATATGCATATCCACCAATCTGGGTGATACCTAATGAGTTAAACTGTGAGTGATTGGCATTTTGAATCATGTGTAAGTTGAGAAAAACGCAACCATATGATTAGTGAATGCAGCACATCTTTAAGTTGACAAATACTGCACATCAACACATGTTCACTACTTCTATGGCATCACATGCTGTTGAAAATGCAGTAGTTTTATCACGGTACGTGTACTATGAGCTTAGAAGTCTGCACATATAAACCACAGAACTACACAATTTGCCACCATTTAGAGTGCAATACAATTTTCATCAGGCTGTACACGTACACTCTTTACCAATGTTATCAATGTGCTGTTGCAGGATCTAATTTCCCCATCAAATTCTCCAAATTGTACAGTAACAAACCAAATGTGTAGAAAATATTCTTGATAATCGTCATGGTGGGAGAAACTGCACTAGTCCTCTATGTGGCAAACTGGAGAAAGGATAAAATGATTGGGTATGATTCTCGCAACAAGATCATTTTCTGAAATGCTTTTGACTCCAGGTATTTACCTGGTAGCACCCGGTATAGTTTCCAGAATTAAACACCGTCAAACCAGTAGATATTTCTGCCCCTGCAATGACTTCACTAGTGACATCAATACGGACATAGAATGGCTGGTTGACTGCCAATGAGACCGCCTTGGCGACAGAGATGCGATGTGTAGGGTTAGTGGCGAATGCTCTTGCTGTCCAAGATGTGATCGCATCAGGGAGCTCCACAGCCACACTGGCCCGCCCAGTTTCACTGTTCACGGTAAGAATTGTTACCAATCAGAGAAGAAAAGCCCTTAGCAACATCCATCGCTAATTGCAAGCAAAACACACCAACATTGTCTTGGTCTGCTTTAGTCTTTTTCAAGCAATGGTCATCAGATCAAGTGAATTCCTAAGATATCAAATTAATACTCTCTCAACATCAAGCTAGCCTCATCAGCTAGGACTGTTGTCTTTAAAACCAGTTCACTGATACTTAAGACCTACCCAAGCGCAATCTTTCCCCAAAGCCAAGTTTCAGGAAAGTATGATCGAATGACGAGATCTGTAACAATAACTGCAGGTTGGAAGGAAAGCTGGTGCGATCGGAATGAAAATTACAAAGCCAAAGGAAGAGCAGAATCAGTCTCGCTTGGACTGTCTGTTCTGCCCGGAAGAAACCGTATGCATGGTGAATGTGTTCAAGGTCATCAATGTACAAGTTCAAAGCTGGTGTTCTCTTAATCTAGAATGTCTCCAGATCACCTTTCCGTCTTCTCTTTACAAGAGAAACAATACAAAGAAACAAAGACATGAAGTTCTTGAATTCACAACAACAAAAGAGGCACATATAGTACTCCTTATATTGCTGACAGCAATCATAACAGCTTTAATTTGCTATACACTGTGGAATTTTTCAACACTTGCCACTCATCGGCTCAACCAACGGCTGCAGAAAAACAAAAACAAACAAAGAGCAGTTGTCAGCTCCCAGAAGTCAATGCCAAAAGTTGAGAGAAATCCTTTGCACATATCTTGGAATAGTAACCTCTGTTTCATCTCCCTCCCTGTTCCACTTCACCAGTCAACTTTTCTTCTGTTTTCAAGTACTTATGTCTCTCTTTTTTCTTTGCATTTTTTCTCACCTGGCATACTGTGGCTGTAATTGTAGCTCCTGATGCCTGTCAGCAGAAAATAAGTAATGCCTGGTTTGAACATTTAAATACCAAAACATCCCGTCGCCACTTGTAAAGTCCAAGAGGGGGCATGCCTCTTTGAAATCAGAATATCCACCCCATGCGTATATGAAACCATGCATGGGCCAATTTTCACTTTTAGCAACTTCTGCTGACATTTTTTATGGCCCTAGATGAAGTGAGGTTGTCACCCGCAATAACACTAACACACGCATACATACCCTCCGGCAAGCACTTCTGGAGGCATCGCTTAGCATCATAGCGACCTTGAAAATAAAAGAAATACAGTTTTGAAGAGGAGAGAAGAGGATACATTTCTACATGAACAATTGAAACATAACCTTTCAGAGATAGTTTACAATGCCTAAGATGCTTAACACTCTGATCAATATAGCCAACGTGGGATGTTCAGTGCAGAACTGGTCACAAGCTCTACATAACAACTGCAGGTACTGCAACTTCCCTTCTCAACAAAGCATTATATATATATATATATATATTGTTCAGTTATTTTTGTTTCAAAAGTTTATCCAACCTAAAAAAGAAAACAATACACCATAGATGCATAACATGTACACCAGCATCTGATCATGAATTCACTGGGAAAGCACCAACCAAGGGACATACAAACTATTTGTTGCTAGAGTAAGAACCTAAGCCTACATGGAGCATTTCATGAGGCAGCAAACAGAGAAACACCCAGATACAAAACTAGGGAAGGATACATGCATAGCCTACAATAGAGAAAAACCCCACCACTCCTCGGCAGGAGAGGTTAATCACAAAAACCTTCACTTGTCTTTTCAAAAAATTCTAGTTCAGGCTCACTAGTTTCAGTACTGCTTACTCTTTTTTACACAAGAGAGAGAAAGAGTTTTCTCCTCCCAGGCTTGTACAACATCAACATACTCCACAGAAGGAATGGTGAGAAATCCAGGAAAAAAATTAGGAACTTCACAATCATGCTACTAACCTTTTCAGTTGAAATGAAAGTCTGCTGTGACGCAGCCAGAGAGTCAACACGAGCATCCACAACAGTGTAATACACAACATCACGTGGCCGTCCAACAATCTGGATGTATCGCCGCTCTTTGGGTTTGGCAAAATGATTCCCAGAAAAGCGCAACTGGAGCTGTGCAGAAAACAACATCACTAGCAGTCAATGTCATAGCTTTACCCATCAACATCATCATGGTCATACAATTTGGATAAGCTCAGTACATTCACTGTACAACCAAATACACCCTTGTCCTCATGATCTAAGCCAACACAAAATTAGCTGATCATAAGAAAACTTCCTTCTCTGCCTGCGAAGTGTAACTTCCAGAAAGCAGGTTATGCCCTGCACCTGATGAAAACCCTTGATGCCCACATGAAACATGCAGTGATCATGATACAAGTCACATGAACTTACTCGATTGTCGGTAAGTCCTTCGACAGTGATTGTTGCCTTGCCTTGCATAACCTGCCCAGGGTTCTCTTTGCCATGAGCAGCAATATGAATTGTTGGGTTCATGCCGAAGTTAGTGGTTACAGGCAACCACACTATCTTACACTCAGCTGGAAATGGTAGTCCAGCAGCGCCAGGTGCAAACATGCCTAAATCGACACTCTTCAACAACTGTGATTGAAACACTCTCTCATAAACTGTCTGGCCATTGTTCTTTACCTGCAAATGACATAAAACCCAAAGCATGGCATGAGCTAACACGATTAAATGCTGGATTAATTTAGTCTCCTCAACCAACAGTTTTTGCATTTCTTTCCACATGCAAACTTCATTCCATGTAGTTGTAAGAACTTGCAATAACAGGCCAGAAAATCTACTTCCATAATTGGGATACTAAATCACTTGTGTATCAATACTGTATCATTCACCTTGCTATCCTGTAAGCACTCCCCCCATTCAACAATTACAAAGCACACTGAAAAAGGCGTTTGCCACCTACCAAGACAAGAAGTTGGCTGGGCATCCCGTTGGTGATGTCAGCACAAACTTCGATTGGTGTGCTTCTTCCAACCTATCAGAGAAAGGCCAGATAGTGAGGCTTAGCCAAGGATCAATAGTCTTTGTTTATTGCAGGTTTTTTCATACCTCTCCTTTGCCACTTATGCTGTTCACGTGAAGTGTGTGGTTATACATCGCGTGATCAGGAGTCAGCACATCCAACGCTACCAAAGCTTTTTCCTCTCCAAAGCAGCAGCCTTCAATCGTTGCCTAGGTAACACAAGACAGGTCATAACCAAGATCATTCATTCACTGCATGACTGAATCCTTCTTGCCAAAAGATTATCTGAAGGAAGGCTCTGAATCTTCAATCTTTTTACAACACAATAAACAATAAATAATTGGCACAAGGGACCAGTCTAGCTTTGGGCGGATTTCAACCAAATTATCAGAAATTTATACCTCAATCTGAAGCTGCTGATCAGCACCCAACAAGCCAAATCGCATCCTCTTGCTGCCTTCAATCTCTGAGGTCCATCGCCACTCAGGAGGCTTGTAGAATGGTGAAGACGAAGCCTGGAATGTAACGTTAGTTGTGGCAGGCAAGCCATCTGCATACGTGACATAAACCTTGAGAGAGCAAGACAAGGCATTGGTATTAAGTGATTTTGACAAAACAAATACTGCATTGTGTCATCAAAGCATCACACAAGGTAAAGATAGAGGCAGTCACACAATTTAATTGGCTTTGCATAAAGAAAATATGGAAGGTTATGTGATATTCTAGTCAAAAGAGCAGTTCAGTCAGTTCAAGGTCACTCCAAAAGGCCCTTGAAGCATTTCATAAACTGATGGTGTTTTAACCCAGTAAAAGAAACCACATTGGAATTTAGGAGCAATAATATCATACCGTAAAATAAAACGGTAGGAGAGGATGGACGGTGCCAACTCTTTGATAAAAATCACCTTCAGATGGAGACAAAGTTGGCCCAACATGAGCTATCAACTTAATATTATAATGGTGACGTGCAAATGGGATGCTGATCGGCAAGGCAACCTGCTCCATGCTAGTTGCTGATTCGGTTACACTCGCCATGACAACAAGGGAACTGTGCAGTCCTGCCAGTCCAGGCAAACACGCATGTACAGTCGCCATCCCTTTGATCTGTGCAAAACCCACAGGAGAGAATGAAGTGGTCAAAGAACAGAACTGTCTATAGCAACTGATGCTGATCCATTCCAAAGATATGCTGAAAACTCATGCCAAGAAGTAATATTGTTATATTAGTCATGACAGCTTTACAAAATTGGGGCCCTCCAGCAGTTTTTAGTGGGCAGAAAAAAGATATCACCAGCAGCAAGTACCAGTGCTCTTTAATGCACCACACACATACACACACACAATGAGGGCTGCTTCAACATGCAAATGATGTAGTTCAAGCGCAAACAAATAGCAACCAATCCTTGTCAATACCAGAATGGCTAGCAGAAAACAATCAAGCCCAAATGGGCCCAAAATTCATCACTTAATGAAAGCAGCGTACACTTTGCGTAAATCGTGGTCGTGGTTCCACATCCCAAAACTGGGGATCTGTGAGAAGCTCAAAGTCAACTGTTGTTGTTCCTTCAACAGGAAGACCGTTTGCATATCTGCAGAGAAAACGAAGCAAAAGACACTCATAGAACAACTTGTGATGAGTGAGCTACAAATTCCAAGAAACTATGCCAATACACTCAGAGGTATGTCATTATTAGCAGCAAACATACATTTCCAGAATATGCAAATCTGTTTGGCCAGGACAATTTGTAAATAACAGAACAGTAGTGATGACATCATCATGTTTACCATACCTTGCTGCAATGCTCACGTTGAAGCATAGAGATTGTGGACTGTTTGCGTATGTAAGGTAACGTGGTCCAGTGATTTCAACGCGGAAGTTTGGCAAAGCTATGAGAAGAGCATCCAGTGATAGATCAGACAACCAAATATACAAAACAAACACATTTTGAAAGCAAGAAACCAATTGCAAGGACAATGGACTTAACAAAGGAGGAACCGTTTCTGTGAAGCTTTTGAGAGAAGTTTTATTTGTCTTAGCATTTAGCCTCAAGCCTTACCAAAACTGGAAACGTTGAAAGTATGAGAAGTGCAGCTACCCTGGAATAAAAAAAAAATAAATATTTGTAAGACAATTGTACTGAATAACAATTTGACAATAAGAGGAGAAGAGTATGCAATAATCACCACAACAAACTCATGGCTTCAGAACAGTATATACAGATTTCACGTTAACTTTCCATCAACACCAACAAGCATTTACTTCTGATTCCACTCGAATTGTCCACATTCCAGGAAGGTCTTGAGCTCCGAGACAAACAGCTTTTGGCAGGTGAAACTCCAGCTCAGCAACCCCTGTCAACAGCATCAACAATGCCTGATAATTTGCTTCAACATCTCAGAAAGATTAAAGGGTTTTTTTTACAAACTTTACCCACCATTGTCTAGAGTGACATTGCTCCAGGTCTGGCCTGTCACGGTTACACCACTTGCTAATGCTCCCTGTGATTGGCAAGAAGAAAGTAAAGGAAAGGAGAAAGTAAAGGAGCAGCAGTGGTATTGAGAATAAAAGATGCCCTTTACAAGGAGGAATTCAGCAGCCAATTCATTGAGTTTGGACATGTGTTATGTAATATTATGGCAGCCCATTATCTAGCTGTCAGAATTGTTTGTTCGTGCAATTACTCTCAGTGGGCACGGTGCACCTCAGTGAGTGTACCGCTGTGGTGTTCTTGTGTGTCAATTCGAAAAGAAAGGTGTGAGTAGCAGAGCACATCTCACATGCAAAAAGAAAAGAAGCGAAATGAAAATTACAACAGCAGCAATCGGCCCATTCATCAGTCAATCACTGCCAGTCTTACAGAAACCGAAATGGAGAGAGAGAGGGAGAGAGAGAGAGAGAGAGAGAGAGAGAGAGAGAAAACCTACAACACTAATACAAGATTAAGCCCAATCTGTTTCAGGACCTAATTGAGACAGAGGGGCTGTAAGACATGGCAGCAGGTCCCAGGGCCATACAAGGAAAAGCAAGATTCAAACTAACTTGAAAGACAGGCTTGCACCACATTGTAACTGCAACTGCTCATACGCTGTGTCATGTGCGAAAACCATGTGTGTGTGTGGGGGGGGGGGGGGGGAGGTATGTATGCGTGTGTCTCTGCATGTTTGCTTTTAACACACGCACTGCATAAGAGGACTTGCATGTATGCCTATGTATGCATACAAGCATATAATGTACATGAAGAATCATACGTGCATGTGTGAAGGATAAGTGAGTGGGTATGTATCAAACATAGTCAACCCAAAATGCAGGAGATGACATTTTAATTTCACATCAAATGCAAACCACAAATTAGACATGTTTTCTTTTCTTTTGAACCAACGCATGCTTCTTTCTTCATGAAAATGTTCATTTCCTGAGTACGCTTCTCGAAAGCTACTGCCCTTACCTCTACAAGAACTCTAGACACCTGCAGCAACAAAGCAAACACACATGACACAACAATCAAACAGAGTACTTTGCACTCATTTTGTGCACTCAGACTGCAATCGACTGAGAATGGCCACTGTAGCAGTGGTAACTACCACACACTTCAATTATGTTGTATAGATGGTCATCGCACCCAGCTCACAGATCTAGAGCCATAACCTTGTTGTGATATAGGCTACACAGTGGTAATATGTACAGGTTCTTACCCGAGTACAAGGGTAGTACTGACAAAACCATCCCTTGCACCTGTGGGACTCGAGATGGATGCAGACTGGCACTACCTGAGTATGAGGGTCTGGAACCAACTTCTCAGATGCACTCTGAACCAGCAACACTTGTGTTTGTTGCCAGCAACAATGACCAGGTACCATACCTGGTCATGTAGATTTCTGATTCAACTGCAAAGAAGACAAGGGAAGATGAGACTGTACGGCTGGCGGGTTTTCTGTCTCACTTCCACATAGAATTTCTCCAGAAAATTCCCAAGGATATTGGCCGAGATTACTGAGAAGTCGATTGAGATATTCTTTTCTTTGACGTAATCCTCACCTGCTCGAAGCCACTTTTCAGTAGCTCGTCGTGTGTTCAAGGGCTCTCTATCCAAAATGAGCTTTTCATTGTCATCCTCAGTCGTTGTACCAAATCAAGGCACCTTCACAGGTAGCTTGCTGATTTACAAATTGCTTTCCATTTGCTTTTGCTCAAATGCAAGGCAAAAGACTGCAGCTGTGCTTTTTTCATATTTTTGATGATGGTTGGTGTGTGGTGTTTGTTACCGTTTCTAACAATAAACCTGTCCACATCCTGCTTGCTACCGTTTCCTACAACAAGCCAGTCCACATCCTGCTTAAAAGTGGGTGAGAACACAATCCACACCCTGCTTAGTTGACATTTGACCTCTCAAGGGTGATATCGCCGGATACCTCCCGCATAATAGGATCAAAATGTACAGAAGGCATCACATGGCATGTGAGATATTCTTATTCTTATTCTCTTCCTCCCCTTGCTCCTTCTTCTTCTTCAGATCAACAAACAAATCATTGTTGTGTGCATATATTCCGAATGCATATCTACTTACCTGCCCTGAAGACGGTAGAAGGACATCTTGCAAACGAATGATTCGAATGAAAACTAAACACAGAGAAGGAAGCACTACTAATTGGACAACTTTTTGACTTTTATGAAGTGACAAACTAATTCTGATAAGTACAAACAAGTCATAACTAGCCAAGTAATGGGTGCAGATGCAATATAAACAAAAGTCTATAAAAAGCTTGGCAATCAACAGAAACAATGATTATTGTTTCAACAAGAGGAATGACTTTTCAGAACACACTCGCATGATGAGAAACAGAGAATTTTATTGTAAGACTCATGGGTGAGTAACAATTTTCATCAGAGAGAAGACGTTTTGGCGTCTGCACCATTTCAGTTCTCGATCAGATCACATAGACATGAAGAGTGCAAAATGTAACTAACCCCAAGGTTACTCTGCACCTCTAAACCTTGGGGTTAGTTATGTTTTGCACTCTAGATCTTCATGCCTAGGTGGTCTGATCGAGAACTGAAGATGGCATAGACACTGAAACATCTTCTCTCTGATGAAAATCATTACTCAGTCATGAGTCTTACAATAAATTCTGTTTCTTAACGATTATTGTTCCAGCAAGAATTTCAATCCTATCAACTGTGAGGATATACTGGCATCGACTCTTGAGAAAATTTAACTCTGAAAAAATTTCAACTCTAAGAAAATTTCAACTCTAAGAAAATTTTAAATCAGTCTCCCTGCTTGAACACAAACATTCTCACACGTCATGAGGACTTTAAAAGATACATATGAATTTCAAAGCTCTTCCTTGATCCTCATGGTGGAGTTGACTCAACAGCAAGTGAGTCTTGGGTGTACAAGACAGCAAAGGCCACATGTCACCCTGCTCAGTGTTTAAAGAAGCTGCCATGTGCCCTCTAACCCAGCCAACTGCAATCCCTCACAATGAGAACTAGGCTTTTCTTCCCTGTCACTTTGCTTTGCTGCAGAGAAGTGTCTATATCTAAGCAGGAATTACAGGTACAGTTTGACTATTAAGAAGCTCATAGGGGGAGGGGTGGTTCTAGCCCCACGAGAGCAGCAAAAGGATGAAATAAAGAAGGTCCATCCCAGATAAAAACACAGTGTAGTTATTAATATTATTATTATTTTCAAACATGTATGGAGAATGGGCCTAGACTGGAAAATACGTTTTACACTAATGCTTTGAATTCAAAGATGCTGAGTGTGCTGGAAAAGACTGAAACATTTACACATGAATTAGCTAGTGGTGGATGATGTAGACCAAAGTGGTCTACTCTTCTGAAATAACTGTTAAACTAATTTCCTAAAGGCATAAGGATTGTCATCACATCTGCAAGCTCTTACACTGTAAATACTATGTTGCCAGTCCCAGCTGGCATAGTTGTCATACAATATGTGACAAGGTTAAACTGTATGTTGCAGATTATCTGACAGCCAATAATTGGTGGTCACTACTAACCTGATTGACCTGGTCGGTAGAGCGACTTGTCAGTTTCTATGAGAAGAATCTTCTCTGAAGCAATAGTAGGTCTGTTGTACCACACTGCAGACACACACAACCTGCCATTTTTTGTTGTCCGCACAGTACTGAAGAGAGTGGCTTGCCCAGGTGGAACACCAACTGGGATAACCTAGAATGCAAAACATACAGAAGATGAGAACATGCCAACTGTCAACTTCACTATAATCCTTGCAGTACGTTAATCTGTGCAACATTGTAGCAAAGAGTAAACGAACTGTATATGTACTCACCGGTAGACTGAATGCTCTAAGAGAGCCTGAAGGAACAGACAAATAACACCAGCAAAACACCCTTTAGGACTTGAGAGAATGACTTAACAATTTTTGCAAGGTGAGTAGACATAATGTGAGAAAATGAAAATTTGTATGCATCATACAAAATAAAAATTGCCATCAACCTTTCAATGACTACTGATGTTATCAATCTTACTCCTGACATCTTCAATGTTTACTCCTGATGCCATCAATGTTTACTCCTGATGTCATCAATGTTTACTCCTGATTCCATCAATGTTTACTCATGATGTCATCAATGTTTACTCATGATATCATCAATGTTTACTCCTGACGGTTATACAGTATCTGTGCATGTACAGGGTACATGTGGCACGCTTGAATCACCTCTTGAAGTTGCATACCGGTACTTCTAATATAGAGAATCTTCTGTTAATTCTGTAACAGTCATCATGCCAACTATACCAAAAAACAAAGCTCTTACAGCTATAGCTAGGAGTAAAACGATTAGTCAATTAATCAGATAATGAACAATTTTCAACGGCTGAACGCAGTCAAAGAGTTGAAAAATATCTTTTTCGCGCTTTTGCGCTATTGACTATAGTGTTTCGAACCTCCTTAATTGCTGCGCATGCGCACCGTTTCTCCTCATCGTGGTTCTTTTTCTTTTTCTGAAAGGGAACAAAACTTGTAGCTCTTCTGTTTATCGTGGATGTTTGACTCAGCAAAATAAAGAACCACTCCTCCGGCAGCTCAAGTGTGTACTAGCGCAAATGCGCGAAAATACTGTATAAGCAGAAAAGTCCGTTTGGATTTTATTCTCGTTTATTTCGTTCGGACAGGTGAATGAACTAAAATTAATGCCGAACTAAAATTTGACAAGGGACCCCCTTCAGTTACACAATCCTACATGTACATGCATGCCTTTCACCCCAAAACGAAAATAACTTCCGAATGAAAGGCCTCCAGTCTTTCCACAATGAACGAAAATTTCTGTAATTGAATATTTCTTAACGATTAATCGGAAAAGATGTGTTCACTGTGCATACAACACTTGCAGCGTGTTGCTGCTCACGTACGTACATCTATATGTATGCAAACGTCTGAATGTACATGGCTGTGGAATGGCGGCGGACGGTTTGAAGATCTGTCGAGTCAAGCCGCACGCTGCAGGCCAGTCTACCTGTACTATATGTACAGTCTGCTGGCTATAAGTCAACTACAGTGTCCTATACGGGAAAGTGGTTGACATATATGCATGTGTACATGTCC
>JAOWAW010127194.1:0-13951 GCA_028565695.1 Nicola tetela
GAAGAAGAAGAAGAAGAAGAAGAAGAAGAAGAAGAAGAAGAAGAAGAAGAAGAAGAAGAAGAAGAAGAAGAAGAAAGTTTGGACAGAGCCGTATGGTTTTTCTAACTGTAACAAACATCCTTAAAGAAGTTCAGAACAGCCCAATTCGATGCCATGGAAACAAAAAAATGGCGTCGCACAATCGGTGCAAACCGTGGGCGCCTTGAAAGCTTACCGCGATCCAGCGATCACCAAAGTTTACCTATCCAGCAATCCGATCCATCTCCAAAATGGAAGGAGTTCGAGAGGCACAGTTTTCGTAATGCGTAAGTTCATCCGTCATTCCTTTGTTTCTGTCAGCTACAGACCAATCTGTTGCTCAAGCGGACTGGCCTTCCTGCTCATAGCTGTGTAAAGTGATTACTTTCATCCCTGGAAGAGGTGCAATTTTTAGGTAATCGTCCGACACTGACTGTCGGACAAGATCGATTAGACTGGTGAGCAGTTCAACATGTCGTCTCCAGATCCAGAAACTCTTCGTCGTACAGACATGGCCGGAATTGTCGACAAGTACCAGCTTATCAACCCTGGCCCAGCGGAAGTGCCTGGAAGGAGTCGGTCAGCGTCGCAACCTGTCATGGAGAGAACTGTCTCTCGTGCGTTGAGCTTCGGTCGGAGCAGTTCTCCAAGCGATCGGGCCGACAGTCCGTCAGTACGGTCGCGGACAAATAAAGTTGGACGGGCGTTGCGCGACTTGGTAAGTCGCAGCGACTCAACATCAACCGCCAGTGGAAGTCGACGAGGGCAGATCCCCCGGTCTGGACGGTGGATTTCTTCTCCCGTGGATAATGGCGTTCGGTGGCTCACGCCGAGCTACAGAGCGAAAAACGATGACATGCACAAATTGTTCAAGAACCTTCCTCCTGGTGAGATGGTCATTGACGACTATTCGTGCGCTTTGCAAAGAGATATTTTGGCGCACGGCCGTCTTTACTTGTCGCAGCAGCACTTCTGCTTCTACTCGAACATTTTCGGTTGGGAGACGGTGGTTGTGGTGCGATTGAGTGACGTGACCTCATTGACGAGAGAGAAAACAGCACACGTCATTCCTAATGCATTGCAACTTACTGTTCGGCACTCGTCTGTCGAACGCAACGCGCACTTGCATCGCCAGAATAGCGAGGCAGCCGTCGACGATGGTCGGCAGCGTCCCGTCCAGCCACAGATATCCATGCCGGCTGGCGATAGAGCTGAGGAAAAGTACTGGTTTACGTCGTTTGTGTCGCGGGATACCACGTACACGGTGCTAATGAAGGTGGGGAGCTTTTCAACGCTGGCGAAGTGCCTTTGTTAAACTTGCTCTAGCAGTTCTGCTGACACAAAAGTTTTTTAGGACGAGAGAGAGAGAGAGAGAGATGCGGGGAGATCAGGTCTGTAGCAACCCCATTTCGGTTGGTCTGGCCAATTTTGACCGTGACTACCATACCCCTGGCGCTGACTACAAGGGAAGAAATAATTCACAAAAGTGCAACTACTTCCAACGGGTGCAAAGGCAGTGTGAACGTTTCACAATATGCAAAATAGGTCAGAATGTACATTATACACACAAGCAGCATGTGACCAAATGTGACTTTCATGATCACACTGGATGAATATGAGCAGCACAGGGTTTTGAGCCACCCTTTGGCCATCTGTGGAACCTTTTTTCTGCTATGGCCCTGTAGATAGACAGCTTTCCAAACAGACAGACAACTATGAATACATACAGACACAATATGAACATAGAAGCGGGGGGTACGTCTTCCAGGTAGACATTGTAGAAAAAAAGAACGAATGACCTGCACCTTGTGCCAAACTCCCTCATTCAACTGGCCTACCACATCCAGTCATGGAATTACAACCACTGGTGGGGCCACTACAAAGTTGTCTTAAATTTGAGGTGGTCTTCTTACTGAAATTCACCCCGGAGGCCAAAATGACAAACCATCTGGGACACCATTGGTTCACCGAGGGTATTCTCGGCACATACTCGCTGATATTACCCCTCTTAAGTTGTCAGTGTTCTCATGTTCACGCGCGTAGCACAGTGGTGTTTGCACCAGACTATCATTAGCAGGCATCAGCAGGTAATACCAGCATCCTAACCAGCATCACAACCAACTTTTAGCACTGGCAGTGAAACAAGTGTTGGCAGCACATTTTTTTGGCATTAGAAAAACTGAAAAGAACATTTTTATCATCATCGATGCTGAGTGGGAGATTAGGAGAGAGCCTTGAGAATGGCATTGTGTCAAAGGTGTTGAAGGGTCACCCCAAATATTAGCAAGAAACATAGCGTGCCAGTCATGCAGATAATACCCGTGTGTTGAATACACCACCAAGTCAGGTAACAGTTGGACCAACAGAAGAG
Organism: Nicola tetela; assembly: GCA_028565695.1. Taxonomy (NCBI): domain Eukaryota; kingdom Metazoa; phylum Porifera; class Calcarea; order Clathrinida; family Clathrinidae; genus Nicola; species Nicola tetela. The sequence continues at coordinate 2,390 of JAOWAW010127194.1, forward strand.
TGAAGACGTGTTTATACCCAAATTGTGAATCAAACTTTGCTGTAGTATATGACCATTGATACAAATGTTACATTGTGCATATTCATCTGTGGCCTTATAGTGATCATAATTTCAGGACAAACATGTCCAGCACCTGAAAACGGTCATAATTCTCAATTCCAAGGCAGTGTTAATTCTGAAACTTTTTTTCCACTTAAATGTACAGCAGCTCAGTTGGGACCGACCAAAAGCAGTCATAATTCCAGAATGTCACAAGGGAGGGGTTCCTGTACACTGAAAATTATCCACTGTCACATCAATGCAAGATGTGGTGGACCACTTCTGTGCTGTGTAGGAATATTGAAAAGAGCTTGCTCCTCCTCCTCTCTTCTCTATCTTCCTCTTCATGCTTTTCTCCTTTTCTTCATCCTCATCCATGTGATATTCACAACAATTTGTTTTCCTAGAGCCATCTTGTCACTTGGAACGTTTTTCTCTGTCTTTCCACCCCTGTGCAGGCTTGGCAAAACGTCCTGCTGGGTGATCCGAGCACTGCTCTTCAACTTCGTCACTTCGCCTGCCGCTGTTGGGGTGAAAAACCGGACGTGTTTGATGCTCCGTTGGACAGTCAGCAAGTCGAGACTAGCAGCAGCGAAGATGGAAATGCAGCAAACAATTCTGAAGCTGCAGAGGGGAAAGATATGTCTGTTTTGAGTGAAGAGACAACCACAGCATGCGAGTTCACTTCGACTGTACCCGAAAGTTTGGACAATGCTGAAGTGCCAGAGGAAGCTGTTGAAGCTCCAGAGGAATCTGTTGCATCCGGGGGATTGACAGTGACTGTTGATGATGACTGTTCCGTGGAGTGTGGCTGTAATGACCACGAAGACACTTATTTGGACCAGGTAAAGGAGACTTTCTTTCATTAAAGCGAAACGTTTCAGTTTGACACTGCCGTTGCTGCAGTCAGCAGAAAATGAGTGGCTTTGGGTTTTGTTTGCCATTTGCATTGCAATACATTTTCGTGACTTTGAGATATCAGATCAATGGAGCCATGGTTATAACTCAGAGTAGGACAAATATCATGACGTTTCTAAACAAGCACTCAACATCACGAATGAGCTCACATTTGTTTTGCTTCTACCATTCAGGTCTTCCCCACCATTACAGTTTTCTTTCGTTTTGTTGATGTATCAGGATTTCGACCTCGGCATTGACAAGGTGTTTGAGCTTCTGTTCACGGACTCAGATTTCTTCAAGAACTTTTGCCGAAAGCACAAGACAATTGACTTGTGCACTGAAGAGTGGACCAAGATGGAGGGTGATGGACAGCGACGTCAGGTGAGAAGAGATAAATGAAAGACATAGTCTTTTCTCAATAGTATGTATTTTTTGTGGGGGGGGGGGGTAGGGGGCAGTAAAAAGTTACTCACTATTGAAAAGCTTTTCATCTTTACTCTTTTCTCTGTAATTGATGCTTTTATTCAGGTTTTAAATACAGATTGGAATATGTCCTTCAACTCCCATACGTAAAGGAAATGCAAAATCGAACAGGTCTATCCTTGATGGTAGATTGATGCATGCTGATGGCATAGTTTTCAATGCTGTAGACAAGTAGAAATGGCCGTGCATTGTACAGGCTGTTTGCACATTTCCTGACATCCTTACATGTACAGTACGGGACTCAAGTCTTTTCAGAGCATGCACAACATCGTGATTGTCGCAGCCATGTACGCATAGGTCTACCAGCCGTATGTGCACTACACTCTGTTGTTCACTCGTGCTTGCACCCATGCAGCATGCACAGTACAGAGACTCCTCTTACTTCAAGGTCAAATATTCTGATGTGAGTAGAAAAGCAGCTTCTTGCGTGCAGTTCAGTTATGTGCCATACCCAAGTGCACATGACAACCTATGCCGAAGAACACGGGACACTGGAGCTAAACTCAAAGTTAGAGGAAACTCCCTATACCCGTACCAGCGCCACATGCATGTACATTACCCGGTAATCGGCACCAGCATGCATTGTTTTGACTAGCTATGGTGGCCACGGCCTTTATTTGAGGGTGTGGGCAGGCCATGGACAGCTCTAGTGATGAACAAATCCTCTCCCCTGTGGCTTTTAATTGAGAGAAAATGTTCTGCCTAGAAAAGGTTACCTATTATCAGGTAAACTTGCCATTGAAACAAGTGGGACATCTTATGATTGACAATTATGTATTAGCAGAGTACGTACTATTGAGAAGCATTGAGAATTCGTTTAAATAGGGAGCCAGACCAACTGCAGTTTCCGTACGTACTACCGGAAATTATGTACTATCGAATTATGTAATATCAAGTCTAGACCTGTATGTACCAAATCTTTTGCAAGTACATGATGAGAGTTCAATGAGAAATCAATTGAATGTGCTAAGATGTCTAAATTGTTCTGATCACGGATCAGAATTTGTTTATTTTTTCGTTGCACCAAGAAGCTGAAAGCAATGATGCTATGCTATTAACAGTTGAAGCATTTGGGTAGAAAATCTGGGCTTTTTTCGAATCAAATGTCACATTGGAAGACATTGAGAGGGAACAGCAATGGCGTGAAATGTCTATAGAACAGTGGGTAATTATAATCGTATGTGATTGAGTTTAGGCTAGCCTCTCGTATTGGTAGTATTAACATAGTTGCAAAAGAATAGCAAGAGAATAATTTAAGCCATCTTAATGGATGTGCCATGAGCTTTTGCTCGTTTTTACACTTTTGTTCCTCCTTTTTTTCTGCACATTTGCAGGTTACTTACACGCTCTCACTGAACAAGACCATGGGACCAAAGTTCTCTCCCACAACCGAACTACAGCACTGCTTAGAACGGAGCCGTGCTGGAAAATTTTACAAGGCAAGAAGACGAAGTCTTCTATCACCTCTTGATTTGAATTTCTAGTTTTAGTTGTAATTCTGGTTTAACCACGGTATGGGAGCAAAAAGTGTTCAAGGGGTGAAAGCTTTTGGTGTCATAAGAAGCAGCTGGGGATTCTGATCTTGTGCACTTTTGATTACTTATATTTTTAGTGGTTGAAGCACCTGAATGCTTGATCTTGGTTGGACAGTGGCACGGTGGTGTTACGTATTTACACTGATCTGTGTTTGAACTCTAGTTGATCTCACCAGAGTTGCCAAAACTTCACAAGAATTTGTCACCCTACTGTGTATGACAATTGTATAGAAGAACCCACTGGGTCGTTCACACTTGCTTAGCAGGGTCAGTCAATGGAAGATATTGCTCTGACAGTTCTTGTTTCATTACCTGTAATTTCTTTTCTTCCTCTTGTCAGGTTGAGGTTGAGGTAACCAACGCGGGAATTCCCTACGGTGATGTCTTCTACACGTTGCAGCAGTACTGCCTAACATATGTTTCTCCACGACAATGCCACCTCCACGTCGGCGGATGCATTAAGTACCGAAAGTCATGCTGGGGCCTCATCAAGACAGTCATAGAGAAGAACTGCGTCGAAGGCATGGCATCGTATTTTACGGATTTAGCTGCGGCACTGGAAGAGGAGAGTTTGCGAGGCTCGACCAGCTCACGGAAGAGACTGAGTCGCCGTTTGAGCTCTGGGTCGCTGTGTGACAGAACACCCACACCAAGCTTAGAAAAGGTATTGATTGGAGTGGGAGCGGTGATAATGTGTATTGCTTGTGGAGAGACTGTCATTGTTGGACAAGTAGTGTCAGAGGGCCAAATACTGTTTATCTGTCTCTGATGAGAGAGAGAGTGTGTGTGTGTGTGAGAGAGAGAGAGAGAGAGAAGGGTTGATAGGAGGAGATATGGGTAGAGGGCAGAGGTGCATGCAAGAACGTTGCCACATTTCATTTTCCTGCAAGAGATGTTCACCACGTGCGTGTCCAAAGCCATAGTTATGAGGTCCATAGACATCAGGTCTGTAACTCAGTTGCAGCTGAGGCCAGCCATGGGCAATCTCCAAGGATTAGTAGATTTCTAGGAAAAGTCTGCTCTAGCATTAGTTTCTCTCTTCCTAAGGTGTGTTCACCCGATCAGTTCTCACTGAACTACCTCTACTAATGTGTAACTGTCTGCTGTCATGTGCTAGGAGCATTAGAATCACAGAGAGTCCCAATTCCCCGTAACATCCGCTTATTTTTTGTGTTGGACTAGCTGCCCCATTTTTCTCTACTTTCTGGCACCCAGGTGCACAAAGTCTTACTATAGGATTGTGATATTCTGCTGCTATCTGAATTTGTGGGCTGAAGTCTGAAAATAGGGGTATTTCTGCATTTTTCGACCTTAAACACACTGTAACTAAAGCCATGGTAGAATTTTCCCAAGCCTGCAGTGAGGTTTTTAGGTACATTTACAAAGAAGCGTTAAGAAATGAAAGGAATTGGAGAAAAAATTGAGGATGCTAGAAGTTACAGGAGTGACGGAGAGGTAGGTGCTTTGGATGATTTGAAGGTGCTGGAGCTGACATTGTGGCTTGAGCTGGCCAGCGCACCACGGCTGCATGCCCAAATGAGTGCTCCAGATAAATTTGCCTTGCATGTGCAGCTGTTGTCGACACGGCAAGGCACCATGCTTCATCTAATGCTGAGATATGCATTTCAGCTCTTGGTGGAATTTCAATTTTCTGAACGAGGGGAGGCCTTTGTTGGTTCATTTTCTGTGCTTTTCCTAAACAGCAGAGAATCCAAAAGGTTTAGCATTGATATTTCTAGGGCCCGCTGATCTTGCACATGGAAAAACCAAATCAGGTCAGGGAGGGGGGGTTTAAGGTGGCTGGCTCCCAATTTTTTGCATTGAGAATTGGTAGCTCATGTTTCAACATCAAATGTTTCATCATCTAACACTGACACCAAGGAGTTATGACAGTGTGAAGTTGAACTCTCTGTGATGACTTTAAGATACAACATGGAATGTCTTGATGTCTTATACACATACATGTACTAGTATATCCACGGCATGTGATCCCCTGAGGAGGAAGACTTATAGTAGTATATTGGCCATGATAACTAGTGGAACAAAACTCAACAAAAGTAGAGTAATTGAGAAAAGAATAAACTAGCTAGCTTACAGAGTGATAGTTTGAGCAGTTTGAGTAATAGACAGATAGTCATCCCATGTCAGTGCCCAAGAAACCGATGTTCTTTTGCACTTTTCCATGATTCTAATGCCTGACAGAAGTCAAAATCCTCAATGTTTGCCCCCTCAGTGGACAAGCGCATAAGGATACCCAGCTTTCCTTCCAGCAAGTGGTTCCACGATTTTGTTCTCAAACAATTCTGGGTAAACTTTGACCTCACACTATGCAGGATGTCACAAACTACAGGGTAATGCTTCTTGAGACGATGCACCTTTACTTGTAGATCTGAAAACTAACAAATCACTTGTGCTGTATCTTCACCAAATCGCATATACAAAGCTGTTCTCTAAGAAAATAATTTCCGACTAGAACTTCCGTTAGCAATGGCTCTGCATACCGTCAAATCGCTTTTTAACGACTCCCTCAAGTAAGCATTGCCCAGGCCCTTTATTTAACACCTCATCATCATGCTCCTTGAGTGCCTACCTGAAATTAGTGCCTGCCGAATACATACCATGGAGCTAAATAGCAATACGATACATCAGACTCTCATTTAGACTAAAATTTGAAGAGCACGTAGACTAGCGGCTACGAGTTCAAACATTAACAGGACATGTTTCAAAATGAATCTATGGATAACCTCAAACTAAGGAACTATAAATGCTCAAGCTGTTCTGGGGGTCTTCTTACTTTCTGGACTGCACTAGAATAGTCTCCTTTGCATACAGCACCCTCACTTGCATACAAGTTCACTAACATACATGTGTGTACGCAAAGACTGTTCGCTAGAAGGAGCAGTGGTTTAGGTCTGAGTCCCCTATGGCTGGCCTTCTGTGGGATATCCAGGTGTTAGCCATGGCACCATTTTAGTTGATTTAGCAGTCTTCTTCTCGATGTCGCTCACCCACTCACCACCATTGTCTTTCTCTGGGTTTCTCTCTCTTTACCCTCACGATTGCCGTGGCTGTAAAACTGTTCAAGTAACCATTCGTTTCACCCTCTTACTTGCGTTCTGTCACTTCTCCAGTATGTGTTTCAACTCTCATTCTTATTTTGTCTCATTCTTACCCCACTCTTGCCCAGTGATTAAGCATTTCTTTCCACTCTTCTTTTGACCATAACAGTTGACACCTCTTTTTTTCCCCCTGCAGTTACGTGATGCTGAATCCACTGGAGAAATTTCAGATCGAACCACACCAACTCTGCCCCATCTCAGCTCAGCCGTAGTCCGACGAAAAAAAGGAGGGTTGTCACGTAACACATCGACTTCCAGTGAAGTTAATACGACACCAACCCCCAGTGAAATTACTATGATGAGAAGAGCGGCCAGTCAAGGCATCCTTCAACAAGTTCTTCTTGTTCTCCTTCTCATCTTGGTGGTTTTCAATGTGTTATTTCTTGCTCGTCTTTACAAAGTCCTTCCGCCGGCAAGCATTTCTTCCAGCACACCAGCTCAAGACGATGGCGGTTTTACTCATTGGCAGGAACTTCTCCAGCTTCAAAGACGAAGACACCAAGTGGAAATCAACCGGTGGCAGCGCTCCGTCCATTCCACGTCAAAGACTCTTATTCATGTTATGGGACTTCTTGAAGGCTTTCTTGAAGAGCAGGCTGCAGCAGGGACATTAGGTGCAAATGGTGGTGTGTTGTTTAAAACTATTCAAGAAAAGTTGTCTCGTGCCACAACCAGTGAGATGCCAACTGGTCATGGTGGCGGTGATGATGGAGGTAGATGATTGTGACAAAGGGATTTTGTTTCCTTTCGCATTGAGTTTGGATTTTTTTTACAACTGTTTAATAATAATTTATATTGGGAGTTTGGTATGGTCTATATGCAGACTTCCAGCATGGTTAGTATGCCTCACTCTCACAAACACAATCCACGTACTATCTTCAAACACTCTTTCCAAATACACAGCCTCCTTTTCATCAACTAGTATCCCTTTGCTGGACATCTATCTGTTCCTAGTTTATAGCGAGAATTTTTATCAGCTTGTTTCTCCGGCATACTGCTCTGGTTTAGCGGATGCTTGTCCCTTGGCAGTGTCTGGCACTGCCCTCATTTCCTACATGTAGTGTAAGTTCTTACTGTCTTTATGCTTTTCCGTGTTAAAGTAAAGCTCATGTGAAAGTTGCGAAGATGAAAGAACTTTAATGAGCAGATGGTATTCTGGATCACAGACAAAGAAAGACATGCGGAGTTCCAAAAAAATTGTATGGTGTTAATAGATCACTGATTTAAAAAAAAAAAATGGTGTGTGTATACAGCTGAATTGCTGTACATGCAATTGTTATCTGTAATGAAAATTCTTCACTGCCTCTCTGGCCATGGAGAAACAACAGCACTAGAGTGAATCCTGTGAAATGACAATTGAAATTATAAATAGTGCTTTTTTTTCTCAAACTGAGCTGGTTGCCTCACTGCGTACATCAGCTCCTTGGCAGTTATCAATGGGACCGCTATTTTCCTGATCACCTACGATCAGGATATCATTTGCTGGTGCCGCCTTCACCTTCAGACTGCAGATAATTCGGTAAGCTACCGCACCAAGTGGACCACCAATCAATGGACCAACCCAGTAGATCTGGAAGAGGATGTTTGTGAAAAATTGAATGCGATTATCAGTGAGAAAGCTGGAAATGACGAAGAATGGAAAGACAGAGGCAATGAGAACAAAACAGCCATCCTTACAAATAGTCAACAAAAGACTTGGAGAATGTCATCTTTTCTGTTTGTTATGTGTGAGGAAAAAACAGGAACCTATCCATGCACAGAAAATTCACAGATGTAGCTAAGAAAATAACATTTATTTCCAATTTCCTCATGAGATGCCAGGGCTCCTTCGCCTAACATCAGTATGAATCCCCAAATCAGTTGCAGCCAAGCGATTATGATTTTCAGATGATCTTTCATTATGGTGGGGAGAAGTGCGTTGTGACCAAGTTGCTTCTTTGTGCATATCAGAAATGAAGAGAAAATTTTGAAAATTAAGGAGATTCATCACACATGGTGAGCACTGTGTATTATATACACAAAAGCTCATCTGGATGGTACCACAACAGTTAATTGCAGTGGGCAATCTATTAACAATACGACTAAGAGTGTATGTGTGTAGGAGGGGAATCTACAATAGTACTATACATATAATAATTATACCAATCTGCAACATTGTATACAGCCGGAAGAAGACAAACCAAGTGTGATATTTACAAGTACAATAGGTTGCTATGGATAGAGGAATGATACCAGTGTCTTTGTGTATTGTACAAATCTGTGTCTATTTGTGTATCCATTCCCCTTAACTTACCCAGTGGTTCTTGTACTCATCCACAACCATGGCTGGTCCGAAAGATCGGGCGGGGTTCATTGATGCACCTGTGTAAGGAATCTACATAGACAGCCGGAAAAGTGAAATAGACCGCATGCCATGTGCCATGAATTACTTAAAAAATATTGATTTTTATTTTGATAATTCATTTTGATTATCTGTCTCCACTTAACCACCAGCCAGTCTCTCAACTGCATACTGTGGGTTAAGCTCCACTTGACCAAATTCTCAGCCTTGCAAATGGGCCATCTTTGGCATCAAATGTTATGATAATTACTTTGCATAATTATTGTTTTGAAGGAGAGACTAGACTAATTAAAATACTACTATGGGTAAAGGGAGGAAGATGAAGAAGAGCACAAAGAGGGCTAACAGGCACAGGAATTTTTGCAGACAGGTCGCAACTTCTGAAGGCTAGCAAGCATTTTATGTGAAACCAAAAATAGTTTGCCAGGGATTTTTACATATTGAGTGGTACCTCAAGTTCTCACCGCAAAGAAATGAGCCCAGGCTACTGTAAGACCAATGAATAACGGTCCCATGAAGCCAAAATTTTGTTTTGTGTCTGTTGAAGCACTGATGACGAGAAGCAGTACAAATGTCAACAATCCCTCCAGGATACATCCTTCTCCAACACCCATGCCATGGCCAAGACTGTTTGCACCAAGATTGCCCTCTGCTGCTGATGGCACAGTCCACTTTAGAGTGTAAGAGGCAAGGAGAGAGCCTAACACCTGGAAACAACATGGTGATAGTATGGTACGTATTGGGCAGGAATGGGAAGAGAAATTTGGTTAGTCATTGCCAGCTTTGGTGTGAAGAACTATTAAGTATAAACCAAGGAGAGGAGTATGAGAGAGAGAGAGAGAGAATAATTTCAATCGCTAGAGGTGGTTAACACCAGTGGAGGGAGGCCCCATAGCCAGTGAAAGACCTTGTTCATAGAGATCAACAGATGCTGGGTCTGTCAGCAGCCACCGAGTAGCTTAGACATTTCCTGAGATAATCCTAGCCTGGAGAAACATATAGATGATCAAAGAGGCTGAGAGATGGGACAGAGAAAAGAGAGCTGCGCTGGATATAGAGAAAGGGAAAGACAGTCACCAAGGCTGACAGAGACAGACAAAGAGAGACAAATCAAAAAATGGAAAAAGGGACTGTAGAGAGTGAGAAAGCAAGTGAGAGAAACACCTATTAGGAGAAAGGCAGGAGACAGAGTAATAGAAGAATTAAACAGATCAAGAAACTCTTCAAAGCAGGGGGATGCATGTTCAGTACTTGAATAAAAGCCTATACCCTACCTGGCTACTCGTGTAAAAGAGGAACCGACATAGACCAATCTCGCCTACCGACATCATAGCCAGTGACACAGCCGGATTGAAATGGCCACCACTTATATGTCCAAAAGTCTGCAATGCAAGTCAGAGAAATAATGCCATTTCAAAGAAGACACGTGTACAATGAACATTGAATTGCTTTTATCTGGGGCAACTCTCTGATAGTATTAATAAAGAGTATATCTACAACTCCAATTTCGCCCTTGATCCCATTGACGACATACTTTCAGTCTAGACATTTCTCTTCCCATCAAAATCTGTTGTCTGGTGATAAAAAAGCTGCTTTTTTAAATCAGCAAAGAAATAATAGAAGAAAAATCACTGACACCAGCACACAGTTTTTTTCCTTTTGACAAACTTAATCTTCAATTGTTCTTTGAAAGTTCTCAGTCTCCATCCCGTTTCTTGACGAGCTCCAGGCTCAAATTAAAGGACACTTTTCCTCTCGGACCTGTACGAAGTTGATAGTGACGTTGTTATATATTATTAATTAGACTCGGTGTGGTTGCCATACAAGAGAAATCCGCATGGAAACAGGTTGTTGTCATTTGCACACGATATGTGACAAAGCAGAGCTTTGTAACTCGCCCTTGCATTCGGTCTCTTCCTTGCTCGAACACGCTGAACTGGCAGTAGAGTTGATGGCTCATGCTAATGTTCGTTGTTCCCTTCTGACGTTTTGCGGTATAAACCGTAACCAAGCTTTTCACATCAATCGGATCAAGTGGCAAAGGATACGATTGCCAACCCAGCATTCTTGAGCATTGTTATACTCACTACTCGAGTACAGTGGTTGGTATAATTATTATCGCTTTGAAATCAGAGCTACACATTTTGCAAAGAACTGTCTGACCCACTGGACACTTCATAAACCAAACGGTCTTTTCTTTCACTTGCTTACCTTGTAGGGCCAGCTGAAATAGTCTGTCAACATAAGAATGAAGCTTGTTTAAGAGCTTGCAAAGAGCGCTCACCTAACGTGGCACTTGAGTGCGTCCACAGGTCTCAAACTCCAGTCCGTTGACGTCACATTGACTGTTTTTTTTTTGAAGTCGTGGCACTCGTCTTCTTCCAAAGTCTGAGATGAAAGCGTCAGAGAACATCACCAAACACCTTCGCGTGCGGTCCTTCAAGTCGATATGCATACTCAGCTCGCTGCAAAAGTTTTAAACGTTCGAAAAAATAACTACAGCCATATCTAGAACTCTGTGGCCAATTTCGTGGTCGCAGAAACACCCGCTGTCAATGCTCCAATGATGTCATCTTGAATTCATAGACATCCATCAACCGGGCTTTCAAATTCTTGCCAGAGGCTTGTCAGAAACTTCGTCCTTTCCTTCAGACGTGGTTGTGAATAGAAATTGCAGTGGAACCCTCCTTGTGGTCTGAATTGAAATGTATCTAAAACTTGTCAGACTCATTGGATCACTAGTGATGCTACAGGCTATCGAACCCTGCCAAGACCCGGAGTGTTTATAGCAGAAAACATCCTTGCGTAGTGTGAGATATGCTCGGATTTATTCCGCGGAAGACACTCTGTCTCAGCAACCTAATTACTCTAAATTTGATTTTCTTATCGAGCTCCTTCTCGCTTCGCCGTTTCATGTACGAACAGCAGAAGACAGGCGTATATGGCTGTCGCAGCCAGTACAAGGAAAGACAAAAAGAGAAGATGGTTGAGAAGGTAAACCATAAGTCCAGGGCGATACCGCAATCATTTCAAGGGCTAATATCAAGACCCGCGACTGGTGCGGATACCGCGATCATTTCAACGGCTAATATCAAGACCCGCGACTGGTGCGGATACCGCGATCATTTCAACGGCTAATATCAAG
>JAOWAW010127206.1:0-10208 GCA_028565695.1 Nicola tetela
ATTCATTATGGGGTAAGTTGGTATAAAGGGTGCTAAAATCATACGTGCATATAGAGGTAACAGGTCCCCGGGAGTTAACTTGTGTGTGCGTCTGTGTCTGTGTGTGTACATAAGGCGGCAATAGAAGCTGATGCATATATTCAGACCATCAGAACACTACTCTTTACAAATGGTTCAAGTCTCATCAACAGCAACTCATCTTCCTTTCCCTCTTCCCTTTGCATGACAGGAAAACAGCAGAATTTGTCTGTTTTCTGAGCTTTCTCTCACGTATCAGGAATTCACAAAAGCAATTGAAATGTTGCTGGCTGCCGTATTCCCCATGGAAATATCAGTAAGCCTGACGTGGCTCAAAAGCAAGCAAGCAGCCATACCATCACACCAACATGTCACAGGCTACATCTTTGTCAACACGTCATGTGAACGTATGATGTCAGTAACCAGCACCTACCTGGATTAACTTCCTCTGGTCTTGCTGTGCACCGGAGAGCAACTTCATCCTGTATGAAGAGAATGCGAGTGGCTTGTTTACCAAGGTAATGGCACCTGCAAAAGAACACAGAAGAAATGTGAGACAGACAAGAAGCAGGAAAAATCTAGTAGAGAAAATAGAGGGGAAGCATAAGAGGGAATCAAATTGAGGAAAGAGGGAGAGTCAAGCAAAAGAACATACTCTCTAGAGAACAAAGGGCATGACAACATTTAATAACAGTAATTGGTAAATGAAACCAGTAATTTACCGCTTCTCTTCAAACACAAGTGCAATTGCAATCCGATGACTCAAGTCATAGAACGCCGTGATGAGATCACGAGAACATGTTGACTGCTGACAAAAAAAACAACAAACAAACAGCAAACAGTCTTTTCAGTCATGTCCCTTATGTGTTTGTTAAACTGAATTTCAAGAACAGGAGAAGCAGTTTTAAGAGAATGCACAATGCTATGAACTGGATTGACTGTTGTAATCTGCAGTTCTTGCTGCATGTTTAGTGGCATAGCTCTTGTCTTACCTGAAGAACAAAGGCCACTACAAAGTAGAACATTGACGTGCTGTGTGCGCTGTCCAATCGCTGGGAGAAAAAGAGGAAAAAAAAAGAGCAGTTCTTTATTCATTGTCAAAACTGCTTCTAGGTAGAGGGCATACTACTGCTTCACCCTCTCCACCCCTGACACCTTATCACATTGTTTGCGTGCCCCCAATTTGTGTATTTGTCTTCCTCTGCATTTCTTTCTCAATCCCGTCTTCTCCCTTTCCATAGGTCCTCCCTCAATTCAACCACAAAAGCAGATCAAAAGCCACAAAGTGCTCAAAAACAGTTTTCCCAAGAGCAACGTCAGAACCACCTTATCAGACGTATTTCTTGTCATTCACTGAAAAACCCAAACAAATAAAAAAATAACTAAAATAGAAACCCAACTGCACAGGCACAAATGCTCTACAGTCAACCAACAGGCAATTTAGCTTGTCCAGTACAAATTTTCCTACAACTGCAGTCAAGGCCTCGATCACATCATGTGACAGGTTCACCTCTGCTAGAAAAGAGTTCCTTTCATTCTTCTTGTTTTTTTTTTGTTTCCCATGAGCTGTTTAGTATCCTGTATGAAGGCAAGCCATATTAAAAGACGAACAACTCACCTGCAACTTGGAGCTCTTTCCCACATTGCCCTGGTGAGTAGCATACATTGGGTATCCCACAAAGACCAGGTTGTCGACGGTGACTTCAAACTCCTTATCACACAGGGTAATCTTTGGGGCAAGAAGATTCGCCAGCACAGAATAAGTGTACCTACAGCATGAGAAATACAAGCAAGAGACAAGAAAATACTGTTCATGACCTCACAGAGGTATGTAAACTTACAATATGGAACAGATGCGTAACAAATCCACTTCATTTTTAAAAGTTGAATGTTTGCTGGGCTGACGCCAAAGGGAACAAAAAACAAGGGAAATACAAGAATACACTTCTGTTGTAAATTGCAAACTTTTTGCAACATGTTATTTTCACGATGTCCCACAAATGAATCATAAAAAGGCTGAGCACTGGTCTACAGAGCTACACAGCTTTCAACAACAAATAGCACTGTATGCCGCTGTGTCTATCACGCAGCTTCTGCCACATGACACTGATATGTTTTTGATTGAACCTATACTGATGGCTAATCCTCGAACCTGTTACAGATACTAGTATCCCTCAGTCACTTTGATAGGTAATTGTGAGAAGTTGCAGGGAATTTGTCAAAATCACTCCACTAAAGACCCTGCTCCAATGTGGAACCAGCCTCTTCCTGTCACAAAGAACAAATCCATCAGTATTTTTCAACTTTGATGTAATAAGACGAGCTTACTAACAGTGTCATCGACATTATGTGTTTGCAGCAATTTCACTATCCATGACTATTACTTTTGGCTTACTGGGGGGCTAAACTTGTTGATCTGATAAGAAGTATCAGCCAGCTACAGAAGATTAGTCTCAGTCCAAATGGCTCAGGATCAATGTTGCCAAATTCCCATCTCTGCTAACCTAGTGATGCAAATTTCGGACTTGACTAGATTATACGAGGCCATGCATCTTGCATGCGTTGTCTTTATTTCTAGACTCTACCCTGTCTAGCTAGCAATGCAAACTGTAACTGCAAATATGTAGCTGTAGGCTAGTAGACACCCTACTCACTACACCAACCATTTCTGCATAGCTATGTGGTATAGGTAGAGTACATTTTCTCTCTACTGGGCCAGGCACCAATATTACACGAGACATGCATTGTACATTAATAGATTTACATACGACGTATTGCAAGCGAATTCCTCACAGGCCTTGGACTACGTCACCATCTTAGTAACCCAAACGCAAGCAGTCTTAACACCATGTAAACTTGGAAGGATTTACACGCAAAAAGCTGTAGTAGTAGCCCTTGCAAGTTCCTACAGTCCTGACAAGAGCTATTAAGTACCACAAGGCCTGTTCCAACCAGCACATGTTAGGCTGTCACATTCTAGGGAACTTATTGGCAGTTTTTGCACGTATGAAGTTTGAGATTGCAACCCATTTGTGATATATTTTCCAAGTTACAGTATTGTACAAGTGTTACAAGTTCCATTTACATACACCAGTATGTGTGTGCATAACACGCAAAAAAAACATTACTCACCCGGATAGCTTGCTTTTGCCAGATGCACTGAAAAAAAAATCATAGTTATGACAACAATAGAACAAGGTCTATTATTTATTGTAGCAATAGTACATCAGTGGGAGTATTTGTTCAACAGGATATTCTCCTCAAGCTGTAAGAGGAACAATAAGGTTCAAACTAAAGAAGGCACTTCTGACACAAAATGTCAAGGACAGACAACGTCCAGTCCGCTCAAGTCACACATACACAAGGAAGAGAACCGGTTTATTCAGGACCTCCTGTACTCCTCTTCCCAGATCATCTTCCTCCTAGCTTCTTGAGACATGATAAATGAAAAATTACCGAATGATACACATTTACAGCAAATATGCCATCCTGTCTAACCCTGTGGAGTCTAGCAAAATGTCTGGAAGATTTCACAACCAGCAAAAAAAAAAAAGAAAACGATCACAGAACAAGAAACAGGACTAACATGAGAAAAATTATTACCCTTCTCTGGCCCGGTAGAGAGTAAGGATGGGTTCTCTCTGGCAATTATTGGGCATGTGTGTGTGTGTGTCTGTGTCTGTCTGTCTGTCTGTCTGTGTCTGTAAGTCTGCGTGTGTCTGTGTCTGTGTGTGCCCTCTCATAAGCATTGTGGACCCCTCTATCATTCAGGAAAAAAAATTGTCAGCAATCAAAACGCACAGAGGAACACATCCCCGACTGACACAATCACTCTACATGTATGATAAAAGTAGCCCATCCCATCACCTTCAATCTAGTGTTAAAAAACACTCACCCGTCATCCTCAAAATGGCTGGTGCGTACTGCATATGGATTGGCAGACACCACTGCAGAAGCAAAAAAACTCAAGTGTGTGTGTGTGTGTTTTTTTTTGCAAAACACATGAGCCACCTCTTCTGACGCTTTCTTCAGAGATAACGCATCCAGAGACGACTCTTGACATCCACACCAGCCCCAAGAACTAAAGGCTAATGCCTACGATAACACCTATACTTCCTTTCACTTCTTGGGCTTCAATTCAAAAAGAAAACATGTGCAAGGACTACAAGAATCTGCACATCAGTAGCGGGTGGTGTACTAAAACACAGTACACACCTTCTTTTCTCCTTTCGGCTTTTTCTGGCTCCTCGAAAGGATAGCGAAAAAGCAGCTTATCCCCACGACTTCCGGACGTAACCAATAGCACGGCGATCAGATTCTCAGCCATGAAAATATCGTCGTTCCTGCATAACAAACGTACTCATATTTCCTTCCACCTCAAGGTAGTGGACAAACGCAGAGAATAAAAAAAGGAAAGATATAGGAAATCTCGAGCCGAGCTGTAGTAAAACGAAACTATTTGTCACCTTTTGACGGAGTGTAGAAAGGAAGAAAAAACATTAAAAGGAAGATGGCCCTCGAGCTCAAGAGCCAAGATAACAAAAAAGAAACTTTCAAGGAGGGTAGCGCAGAGCTGGAGTCAGTCCAGTTTGAGCCTCCAGTAGATCTACTGGTAGACGTCTGAGACGTCTGTGGACTCGTCCGCCGCGTTCTCATGACCGTGCAAATTTTTGCAGCCGCGGACTGCTTTGAAACCATAGTTACTCCCTAACAACTTCGAATTTCTGCGTTGTTAGGTGACGCCATTTTTCCGGGTACGAGCGCCATCTTGTTCAACCTGCCACGTCGGAAACAGTAGCTAGCTGAGCTGAACTGCTGAGCTGGCAAACGGTGGCCTGGCAAAAAAATCTTGCGATCGATTGCACGGCACTGAATGAAGACTCTGACTCTGTACGTACATAAACGTGAACTCGCCGGTCACTACTCAGTGGTACTCCCGTAGATCTGCAGCTCTGCACCTCACCTTGAGAATAGTGGAAGTCGTAGGGAAACTGATGGTCCCTCCTTGAAGAAGTACTCTTTTGGGCCTGGGCAGCGAGAAGAAAATCCAACCAAGATGAATGTCTTCCGTTTGGCTGGAGACTTGTCTCACCTTTTGGCAATTTTTTTGTTGCTGATGAAGATGTGGAACACCCGTTCAGTGGCAGGTAGGGCTCCAGGAAGCCTCAGAATGCAGAAGTGAGTAGGGCCAAGTTCTGAGATCAGCTCTGTTATGTCTCTTGTGTGCTATTACCAATAGGCATATCTGGCAAAAGTCAGGTGCTTTTCGGGCTGGTATTCACCACTCGCTACCTGGACTTGTTCACGACGTTTATCTCCGTCTACAACACAGCGATGAAAATTATCTACATTTTGGCGACATACTTCACAATTTTCCTCATCTTCTACAAGTTCAAAGCTACCTATGACTCTAACCACGACACATTCCGGGCAGAGTTTGTAGTCGTCCCCGTTGCCGGTCTTGCTGTCCTTGTCAATCATTCCTTTACTGTTCTTGAGGTAGGAACTCATGGAATTGCTCTTCAATTGGAAAACTTGCAGATATAGTAAAAATTGGACTAGATCTTGTACAAGGAGTCTTCCGAAATCAGTTCTGCTGCCCACTTCTTGTGACGAGAATTTAGATATGATGATAAGTTATAGTAGTCTTAATTATAGTAAAAATAAGTTCTATCTTACGACACACCGAAATCTTTGCACAAACTGCAAGAATGACAATGGTCCATGTGTTTTAGTGGCTAAAGAAAGTAAAGTTCTTCCCCTTGTCAAATTTTGCTATGTTATTAAAGGTATTAAGTTGAAAAAAAGCGTAATGGAACTGCTTACTTTCAGAATCAGCGTATTTTGATGTGGTGTTGAAGACTAAGAAACAGTTCTTCCTGTTCACCGTGTATGCGATCCCTTGGGTTAGAGTGACGTCTTAGCTATGCGTACTTTCCACAGGGTTAGCACAGGCCAACCATGCGTGTATGTACTGGCATATGCACTTCAGATAGGCCATAAACGACTACCATGTCACTGTGTCAGTGTTATTACATGCATACCAGTTACCTTGAGTACGATTTTCATACTAACTGAGCAGCTGAAGTCATTTGAAGACATAATAGTATGTTGAAATGTCAGATGTGTGGTATTGGTCCTCAAGGGGCTTGGTCTTCCTTCAGTGGCTGACTAAGGAACTTTTATTTAGAAATGCAGGTGGCAGCATGGTATGTATAACACCTCTTATCTTGAAAGCCTCTCAATGACTGGTTAGTGGTACATTTATGATTTGTAGGCTGCATGTGTGAACAGTGGGAAAGTGTTGTAGTATGTTGAACGTATGCTTGAACACGGTGAATGTATCGAATGCTTTCAGCAGCAATGCAAGAAATGGTTGTAAGAGAGGAGTCAGTCACAGCATCATCCTCGCAAGTGAAACTGTATGCACAGTGCTTTTGAGTACAACTACAATATGCCATGGTACATGGGATTATACATCTACAGACACAGCATGTACGTTTTCCTACAGCACACACCCCGCTCAGTTACACATCATAAATGCAGTGTACAAAAGTAAACACAGGGGACCAGAATAGGACACTGAAGATGACTCGTACTCAACACTTCGCATTTCACTGATATCGAAGGCACAAACTTTATGACAAGTGGTGCGGTGCTGCCATGTATGTCATACAAAAATAGGAATAATAGAAAAAAAAGAGCAACAATGGTTGACATAAAAAAAGGAGTAGATTGTCAAGTGTGTGAACTCTGAGGAGTAAACAGTTTGCGTGAAGTAATGTTCATCCACATGAAGGAGTTACAGTGAAGAGGGACTACATTATTTGTTAATAAAGCAGCAAATCTGAAGGTACAACAGCAGCTTAAAGAACCAATCACCATTCTCATACATGAAGTTGGTGAGACTCTTTAGGATAGACCTACAGCTATATTCTGAAAGTTGTGAAAATTAGTATGATTCTATATGCATGTTTTGGGACCTAATTGAGACAAGATGAGGTCCAGAGAATGACTGTGGGTCCCAGGGTTGTACAGGAAAGTTGCTCAAGAAAATAAAATGGACTGTAGAAGAAAGACCACCTAGGTGTTATTACAAACTGAGTAGTTTGTAAGGCAGACTGAAGACTGATGATGGTATAGTCATCGTGAAAGTATGAAAAAGAAAACAAAAAGAAAAAGAAAAAAAAAAGAGAGACAAAATGGGTCAGTACTTACAAGTGGCTGTGATGAGGACCTGAGTGTACGTGTGTGTGTGGAAGTGTAGGTGTCAAGTTATATCAAAAATATGTGTCATTGCAAGGTGTACTGGTCTGTGAGCACGTGGTTTGTCATACTAACATGGGGTATCTTGGTAACACTGTACCTCTTACAGGAGTCATTAAAAACTTTACCCAAGACGAAACTGCCCACAATTGAACAGTGTATTAATAGATCCAATATGAAAAGATTATCCCATTCTTGCTTCCTGTATGTAAAGACACCCCCTGAAAAAGAATTAAGGTAAAGAAACATTGAACATGAGTTTTGTTTCGAAACTTGGTGAAGTATTTGTGTCTGTCATTGTGAAGCTAAATTGTCTTGTCGATGACATGTTGGTATCTAGATTTTGTGGACATTTAGTATCTACTTGGAGGCACTCGCCATCTTGCCACAACTGTTCATGATCAGCAAGACTGGTGAGGCGGAGACGATTACCAGCCACTATCTGTTTGCGCTCGGAGCGTACAGAGCACTGTACCTGGCCAACTGGGTGCAGAGGTACTACACTGAAGGTTACTTTGATCTGATCGCTGTTGTTGCTGGTTGCGTGCAGACTGCGCTCTACTGCGACTTCTTCTATCTCTATGTCACGAAGGGTAAGCAGGAGGTCTTGACAAGAATGTTTCATTGAGATGTTCAGGGAGTCATGTTGGTTGTGTTTGGTGCTTGTCTTCTTGAGCATAAGAACTGAAACATCCCAAACTGTATTGACTTTTGACATTCTTTTTTTTTTTTAATAGAGGGGGTGCAAGAAAAAGCCTGTTTACCCTTGTTGACTGTGGGGAATCTGCTCACCTTAATTAACCCTTTGAGTCCCATGGGTAATGCGATATGACATACACATGTACGTTACGTGGCACACAACTGGTTAAAGGGGATTTTATTGTCGTGGTGACTCGTGCATGCTTACTCCAAGAGGGGAAATAGTCCATATAAACCATTCAATTGCAGCATGAACTGTTGTCGACACTTTGGAGAATGTAAATGTTTTTGGCTGAGTGTTCTGGTTTCCATTTGTTGTTGACATTGTTTATGTGCTTTGTGAACAGTTCTCAAGGGCCAGCAGCTCAAGTTGCCTGCGTAGTGTGCATCTATGCTGTCCTCAGAATTGCTGTGTGTACATGTTGTCGTATTATGTACATTTTAATTAAAAAAAGAAAACTCCTAGAGCAAACTTTATCTGTCTTGCATGTCTTGCTTTTCTTTTTTAAGAAATGTCTTATTATCATTTTCCTGGGCATTCTTACCATCTATGAAGGAAAAGATGAGTTTGCACACTATTGTATCAGCTCTCTTAACTGCCTGTCATTTTCAGTTGACTGTCATTTGGTTTTCTTATCTGGGAAAGAGGCTGACTTGAGCAGAGAGCCTGTGTTGCTGAGTCAGTACTAACAGAATAACTCTATCTCTGATTCACTTGTCAATCAGCTTCTCTGTCAAGAATAGCAGTCAAATCGTCCTTGGAAGTGCTTGGCCTCCTGAGGAAATTATTTCCCCACACAAACTTCATGTTAGTGAAATATGTGGTCTTTGGGATGAATTATCAGGCGTGTTATGTTGTCTGTTGGCAAAGACTACCAGCAGGTTAGGTTTAGTTGATGAGCAGTGTTGCATTGTTGCTGAGTCGGCTGGAAAAATAAAGGTGCTAGATAGTCTACTGGTAAACTTAAGTCACAGAATTTCATGTGTAAAACTGTTACCAAGTATAGTATATAAGCTACCGGTATACATTTGGATTTGTTATGATCATACTACTACTGGCATACCAGTATGTGATGCTAAGCTTACTATGGTTATAACTTATTAGCACTTATGATAACATAAGGGTGGGTTCAGGGATGAACTCTCCATTCTTCAAGAGTGTTTTCATCATGTTTCTCTTGATACAGTGAAGTCTTGCTGGCTACATGTAATACATGCCTGTGTTAATAATGTGAGAAGAGATAGTTTCAATTGGACCAACTTGATTATGATGCTCCACCCGTGAAGTTTGTCGAAAGAGTGAGTTGCGCATGATAAAGCAAAACAGCCGTTAGGGTGGACACGTTGCTAGCATGCAAGCACTAGTACATGTATACATGTAGATTGCGCATGCGTAAGGGGGTATAAAATGGCGACAAAAAAAGAAAAACCCTGAAAACCTCCGCGGCGCTGATCTGTCATGTCACGCGTCTACAGGATGTGGTGTGTAGATCCGCTTACCTGGTGGATGTGGGTTCAGTTAGCCAGTAGCACGAGCCAGCCGTCACTGATGACCAAGCTGTTGACCATGCCCATGTTGACTCGGGACCTACTACAGCACTACAGGTTTGACTGAGCTCGAAGGAGGTAAATCTACTACGCAGACCTGGCTCCCCATATTTTCGCATTTCTATTCAACAGCGATACCTTTCGCTCTCTGACCTAGGAAGTCCATAATTTCTGTATGGGCTTGAAATTTATCTGCTAGAGCCATGCAGCGATAACTGCTTCTAATCTGAATAAACCTGGACGCTGATTTGCCGGTTTTGATTCCGCAAGAACTATGAGCATGAAGGGCAACCTCTTCAGCCGACTTCAACAATTTGATGCCTATCCGAAGACGCTCGAGGATTTTCGGGTGAAAACATTTTCTGGAGCTGCGGGTGAGTGCTTGAAACCCTATATAAATGTGGCAACTTCCATTAGCGACCCGATTGCCCTTAATAAATATTGCAGAATTGTTGGCAGTTAGAAGATGCTTTCCAAGTGGCTACTAGTCCTGGAAAAGAACGTAGGGCTGCTGCTGCAGCTGCTGGTTATAGAGCTTCAGTAAATCTCTAACGTACCCGCTACACATTGGGAGACATACATGAAAACACTCGTTTTCGGTCTCTCTCTCTCTCTCTCTCTCTCTCTCTCTCTCTCTCCCTCTCCTTCTCAAATAAGATTTGAATTCACGTCGACAG
>JAOWAW010127217.1:0-11853 GCA_028565695.1 Nicola tetela
TTCTTCTTCTTCTTCTTCTTCTTCTTCTTCTTCTTCTTCTTCTTCTTCTTCTTCTTCTTCTTCTTCTTCCTTTTTTCTTCTTCAGGTTACTTCTTACTTTCACTTACATTGTATTCTTCTTTGCAATATTGAGGTTCTGAGACATATTTGGCGTAAATTCTTTTTGCTCTGTGTTAGTTTAAAAGGGCAGATACAGTTGCGGCCAACACATAAGCCAAGGGCAGAGGTGATAAAGCCACATGCTGAACTTTAGGAACACCGTTAACTCACTGGCATGAATCATCATGATGCCAGCGTACTGTGAAAATTTACTGCTGGTAATTGTCATGCCATCAAAAAGGCACATGATATATGACCATTTTTCATTTAACTACTCTTGTGATGTTGCAGCTGGCATGGACCACAACTTTTTGGTGCTAATGTCTATTCATAGTGATTTTGAAAAGACACCTATAGATGCAGATTACTGTTGTGGATGATTTTCTGACCATCACCTGTAGCAGATCAGGTGGACGCTGCTATGCCGGAAGTGGCTGCTGTGATAATGCAACCACACTTTTCTTTGAGCTTGAAATGTGATGAACAGTGAGTCTATCTCTCAGAGTAGGCCATGTTGTAATGGTAAACGAGTTGCATATTGTTACGTCATGCTACAGTTTAGCTTTTCACAATGGCTGCTGAGTCAATTATGCTGTTATGCTTATCTCCGGCAACCCTTTCAAAAAAAATATTTTCATTCTTGTTACTCTTGGTGTAGGTGTTGTCAACCTGGTTCAGTTTGCCAACTTTGAAGAACTCAATGAATAAAGTGAAAAAAAAAACATACTTTTTACAGAGATGCATGTGACTGGTTGTTATCAGGTTAGTGTGATCTGCATTGATCAGACCATGGGCTTGGAAAATAATTATTGGTAGTGAAAGACTGCAGTGTTTGTGTATTGCCAGCCAAAGTTTCATGGCCAAAAATTTCACTGCATATATTTACAAGTGTTTTCTGTTGGCGAGTGCATAAAGATCGTTTTTTTCTCCAGCTGAGATAGTTGACACAAGACAAATCTGGGAGAAGAGAAAGTAGACTTTGATTTCATATTTTGTCTAAATTAACGAAAGTAAAAACTAACAAGACCCCTATTCACAATAGACAAGAGATAACTTCTGTGCAGAAAGCAGTCCCTCTTACTTCCAAAATCACCACCAATGTAGTGGACCGTTTGCCCAACAGCTGGCATTGACACAAGCAGACAAAATTTCATCTCCATGACGATAAGGGCACGTACAAACTAAGCGATAAGCTAGCAGTAGGCCCTCCTTAAGGTTGAAGGACTTTTTTACGTGCATGGCAAGTACCAGTGTTCAGCCTTACTACCAACCCTGACAGGCACATGCAGCAAGAGGTGTTTGGAAATCAAATAAAACTTTGGATGATCTCCCTGTGGCTGTACAAGAACATTTACTATTTTCTGCTGCCATTTTACTTTTCCACATCTTCTTATGTTTTAGGCTCCATGGAGCAGAAAATGGTGACGTCGATATTTTAATTCAGTACCACTGGGCAAACAGAGCCAGTGACGTGCGCTTGTGGCTGAAAAATCTGTAGTAACAAAATGTAGCGTGAGTATGCTGAGGAGCTGTGCATGTGGCAGGTTTTAGGCAATAACAAAAGCGAAAAACAAAGAAAATCCTTGTACAAGAAGTTTAGAAGCGTGTGTACTTCCACTATCACTAAACTTAGACCAACAGCCTTCTTGAGGTGCTGCATGAAGAAAGAAAGCTGTTGTTTCGTCTTGTTTCTGAGCCAGGTCCACTTACAAACTTGGCTAGTCCATTCTTTATCGTCAAAAGTTTCAATGACATTGATCAAATATTTCAAAACAGTGACTTGAGAGAGTGACCACTAATCCAACTTTTCTTTGCATTGCTGTACAGTAAACTTAATTGTTCACAATGACTGTGCCAGGCCAGGTGGCATGTGGCCTGAAAGTGTTCAGGATGAGGCAAGTTCAATTGCTGGACCCAAAATCAAAATACGCTCCTTGTTTGGGGGCATTAGTGTTGTTTTGTGAGAACTCTCTGAGTCAGTTATGGTGACTTTCACCAGCATGAAGGCTTTCAAATAACAAAAAAAAGGAAAATTCTTGGTTCTGGGAGTTGGAGACTGAACTGTCGTATAGTGAACCAAAAACAGAGGAGAAAGAAGGCAGAACAGATTTGAATGGACCTGATGATCAGACATGACTGACAGAATTTGACCAGTAAACCACAACTCATTGCAGTCCAGATTTTGCTTCTGAGAGGAACAAGCTCAGAAAAAAACATTTTTTGTATAAATTTTGCCACCAGTCTGAGTATGACTGGCAATGTTTAAAATAGCAGACTTTGTGTACTAAAAAGTTTGACGATCAGATTTCTGTAAATTCTTGTGATATAAACACCTGACATAGTGGAAAAGTTGATGTTGACCCAGCTAACAATTAAGCACAGAATTTACGTGTTAATTTCTTTCGCTACTTATCAGCTTTAGTGTTTTTCTTTTTCATCGATCAAGCCGCACATGAGCTAAAATTGTTTTTGTCATTTTGAAGATACTAGCTGTTGTAGCACTGTTTGAGTTAGAGTTGTTTCCAATGCAGACAGCCCCAGGCAAGTAGACTCTTTAGCACACAATCCCAGATCCACACAGCTTGAAGTTGGCATGCATTACCTGACATAGTTGTTGTGGCAGAAAGACTTGGGCTAGGTCCACAGCCACAGACACTGGCTTGACTCATTCACAACATGACCATGCATGTCATTATGTAGTGTGCATGTACTGCTGTGCTACTTTGAATCAATTAACTTTGCATCGGTGATCAAGAAGCATGACAGCCATTTTGTTGGAGATACCTGAGAGCTGGGATGTCTCCTAAAGAAACTCTGTACCACAACATCCTTTAGAGTTATTAATATAGTCTGCAGATATATCCACGGTATCTAGCCTGAACTATTGGAGTACGGCAGTTTACTCCTACAGCACATGAAAATGTCTGCAAACTCCAAAGACGAACAACAAAAGAGATGTTCAAAACATGAAGATGACACTTCATAACAAAACGTTTGTTGAGCATGCTAGTGGCGTAGCCTGTTAATGTGCCAAGTTCAGCACAGTGTGACAAGGGCCCAACTAAAAGCTGTCATCAATTATAAAGCCACGAGAAGCAGCATTCATAACACAGACGGTCTAAGCCACTTGAATTACAGAATCTGAATTACTGTATAAGCTTACTTCAAGTTACGTATCCTAAGTGAACACAGTTAGAGGTATTAGTGTTGAGCGTACGTGGAGAATCCGCAGCTGTTTAATCATGCTTGCTCATGCAGATGAGCCAAATAAACAACATATTTCAAAAGTTGCAGCAATGTTTAGTAGAATATTTAGAAACTCAAGACCTGTCAGGGTGGAGTGCAGGTAAGGAGAGAGAGAGAGAGAGAAAGAGAGAGAGAGAGAGAAACAAAGAAAAATAATAACTTAGTTTTAAAATGCTTCGACATGACACATACACGGGGATTACTAAAATAAATACCATATAAGGATGCTCTGTTTTTTTTTTAATCTAAATTGGGGGAAACAGAGCGCAAGTCAATGTGAGGCATTTAAAATGATCCCTAGTATTATATCCTCAACATTTGCGGAACTACAGTCAATTCTACTGCGGTTCGTAATAAGTCAGCACAAAAGAAAAGTCCTTGCATTCAATTCTAGATGTTACTTGTCGTGGTGGTGGCGAGGGCTCAACATCGAGCGACGAAATCCTGGCTTCCTCGCGAATCGAAAATTCTCCTCAACTGACGGTTATCTCAAAACAGGTCGGTGATGATGGGGGCTTATCCCAAGCAAGAGTTTTTTTTTCTTTCTGAGTACTAAACGTCGTCGCGTAGTCGCATCACAAGCTTGACCCCATTCTCGGGCGTGAGCAGACCGCGTTTGATGTCCCGCACTTCATGGTGTGGGTCGAGGGTGAAGATGAACCGCCGAAGCAGACACGCCGTTACGACCTTCAGCTCCTGAATAGCGAACATCTCACCCAAACAGCGGCGCGGTCCTGTGATGAACGGAATGAACGTGTTCGGATGGCGCCGCTCCTCCGCTTCCGGACGGAAATGCTCCGGGTAGAAGTCGTGCGGCTTCTCCCAGAATTCTGCGCTCCGGTGCAGCACCTCCGCGTTGGCCGAGACCTGCGTGCCAGCAGGTATAATGTAACCACCAACGTCGGTGTCCTTTGGCAGAACGCGCAGGACGTTACTCGCGGGAGGATAGAGTCGCAGCGTTTCCTTTATACACCACGTCGTGTACTGCAGTTCGGCGAGGTCTTCCCAACTGAGCGAGTCCTTGCCGCTAAAGGCTAAGTCGGCCTCTTCGCGACAGCGTTCCTGCTCGTCCGGGTGGCTCGCTAAGAGAAAAAATAGCCACGTCATGGTTAGCCGAGTCGTGTCGTACCCGGCCACCAAGAACAAGTTACACTGATAGACGAGCTCCTCCTCCGGTATACCTTCGCCGCTTTCCGGATCACGCGCTCGTAAAAGAGTATCAACCATCGACCAATCTCTGGACGACTTCTCCGCAGTCTCCGCCATTATCTTTTTTCGGTGCCCGACGACGATGTCGCGCGCGTAGGCCTTCGTCTTTTCGCACACTGCCTTCAGCTCCCTGCCTCGCTTCGTGAAGTTGAAGTAGAACAGATCCCACAACTTGAGCGGATTGCCGGAGAAGCGAGTCATATGCGCTTCGAAAAACTCGTCAATTAATACTCCGTACGTCTGCTGCGCGTGGATCCAATCGTTCGTCTTCAACGCAAACGCACAGCGCAGAATCGTCTCTAGAGTCAACTTTGAGAAGTAACTATCCACTATCAGAGTAAGCTCTTTCGAGCTCGAGGCGTCGATCAGGTCAACGGTTTGCGGCGGTTTCTCCATTAAGACACCCTGCGATTGCAGCAGTGTCGTCCAGTGATCGACCAGCTCGTCCGCTAGGGCGGAAAACGTAGCGACGAATCGACGTATCTCGCTCCGTCCGAACGCTGTTTTCAGCAGATTGCGGCTACGTCTCCAGTGCACACCTCCGGACAGAAAGAGGCTGTTTCCCAGAAGCGGCTTCAAGCTGCTGTTCGGAAAGTTGTCACCTCGAGCTTCGGTGTTTGTATTGTACACGACGGCCACCAGCTCTGGGTGAGTGAGGGCGATCCACGCCGGCAAGCCAAACGCGAAGTTCACGCGCACCACCTTGCTCTGCGCACTTTCGAAGATGCGCACGCGGTCTTTCACCGTGGTCTGTCCGGGGCAGTAAATCTTCATATGACCGCCCAGCAGGCGATCGTTGGGCAGAGCTGGAATGGATCGGCATCTTACCATCCGCGCTAGCACGGGAATCCAAAACTTGCAGAACCACCCAACGAGCGCCAGCAAGAAGAGCAAGGCAAGCAAGCCAAACATCCCTCAAACTCGCGGGCGGAGAAGATCTGCCACGAACGACAGATTTTTTTTGCTCTTGTTAAAGGCAACGAGGTTCTCAAGGCATGGCTAAGGGTGCTAAATGAGAGGAACGATGCTCATGATCCGTGTGCAACGGCTCTAAACAACTGTCAATGGCGGCCTGCGGTGTCAGACATTTCACCAGCGCTGTCGAGTCAGGTCAAAGACTTCCAAGTTTTCTCCTGACTTCGTAGATGCAGGTCGCAGTACAGCATTGCACGTCGCGTGTTCATGATTTGGCTCGAGGATTGCCCAAGACAGTTTTAAATTCCTTGGCACGCTATCGCAACAGGATAGTTCTGGGTTGAACGTGCTCTACGTGCGCGGCGCTAGCCGTACTGACAGCTGGCAAAAGCGCGATCAAGTAGCACCGCCGGCCGAACGCCAGCTCCACCCGGCCGAGTACGTGCACGCGCTCACCCTCGCACCTCCATCGAAGGCGAAGATGTTGGCACGGCGCATGCTCAGAAAGTGACAGGGCACGCTTATCACTTACTTGCGGCCACGTGACCGCAATGCCATGAATACCCTTGATTAATGGGTGGCCAAGTAGGGTCCAGCCGGTAGACAGCGCCAGCGCGGGGCTCTTTCTAGACTACACTCGTGTGCATACGTAATTGGATCACGGACATGCATGGAAATACGTGCCGCGAGGTGAGTGTCAGAGTCTCAGTCTAGAGTGGCAGGCAGATCCTTGGAATCCAGGAAAAAGGAGAACAGCTTTTGATGTTCTCTTGTCGTGCACGTTCAGTTACTAGTACAGCTTGACCAATACTAGAAACTTGGGAATGGAATGCGGTGATTAGCCTTCGTCCGCTTCATCATGTTCATCCGAGTCTCTTCATCCGCCAACCCCGAGCCCGTGCTCCGATCACACGGAAATCCCAACTAGCCCTGGTGATAAGCTAAATTAGTCGCTTTAGCTTACCGCATGTCCAAGGTTGCGGCACTAAAATCCTACCACTTATAGTATATCAAGTTGACTTTCCAG
This sequence comes from Nicola tetela, assembly GCA_028565695.1. Classification (NCBI taxonomy): domain Eukaryota; kingdom Metazoa; phylum Porifera; class Calcarea; order Clathrinida; family Clathrinidae; genus Nicola; species Nicola tetela. The sequence goes on from JAOWAW010127217.1 coordinate 6,497, forward strand.
AACTGCCACTCGGTCGGAGGGAGCTGTGCTTTTTCGGACTGGAAGTTACTATTTGGTTGTAAACACGGAGCAACTTACTGGATCGTCAAGTTGTGGCTTAAAGAGATACTTGACCAGAGTACGACAGTACTTGGCGAAAGAAGCTGGCAGCCTTCTGTTGTTGTGCCGCGTACTTACTGCTTGCTTTCATCGGCTGGGCAGGAAGATCTGGATATCGGAGTAGACCACATGCACCACTTGGCATCTGTTTATAGAGCACGGAATGCACATCGATGTGCAATGAATCGTGTATCCTTGCCCCGGATCCGACTAAGCATGAGCCGTCGTAGGATCAGTCTTACTAAAGAACTCTTCAGAAACTCATCATTACTTTGCTAGAATGTACCGCGTATGATCTGCCAGTGAGTGTGTTAAGAGCGCTTAATTTCCGGGATTGCGAAGGGTTACGACTTTACGACCTTTCCAAATTACCATCGTGACATGAGTTTGGGGGCACGCTCCTGAATGGATTCCACACTCCCGTGGTGCGTGGTGACGGGTGTGCGTCCTGTTTTTGCTTGGCTCTTGTCCGGCAATATACTGATAGTGATAGATTGGCCTTTACAAGGTCAGCCTATCTAGTCTAGGTGCGAATACTAATGATCTCAAAGAAAATGAAAATACAGCGTGGGTAGATCCCTGTTTGCATGTGTAAGTTTCAAAGGCCCAACACAAGCCAGTTGTAACTGGCACCGCGTCGTGTCGACATCTCATATTTAAACCCAGTTTAACTTTCACAGGCTTTCGAATCACTGAGTAGTCAGTTTCTTGTAGGCACTGAATACTGAAACAACACCCATAGGTCTACCAAGCGGAGATTCTAGTCCCTGTATTTAAATTTAATTGCTGGTACAGGATTTTATCATGTCTCCATACCGTACCAAGAATAGGTCTGCTAGTACATGTGTGAAGCCTTTCCCGTTGGTACTGGGCGGCCTGTCAGGGCTGGCCTGTTTTATCTTAAAATGTCTCTTCAGTCAGTAAGCAACCTCCACTGTCGCTGGCAGAGCATCCATGAAGGCGAAGACGGCCCTGAGAAATGCGTACGTGCCAATGCACGAGGAAATGACAGGGACAGCTTCGCTGACTATTGTATGATGATTGATTGATTGATTGATTGTTTTTTTTCGAGCACGTTCAAAAGGTTTGCAGCAGGCTTCGCCTCGCCTCGCCCAGTACAGGGCAGCACAGCAGTAACAAGACTTATACCGAAGTAGCTTGGCGATATCGTGGACCAGTAAGTAGGCGGCATGCGCACTGCACTGTATTGCCTTTTGTGTTCGCATGTATGAGTAGACCTACAGTATTTGCCCAGCTTGTAATGCTGAATCACGGTGAATAGCAACGAAAAGGCAACGATCATGTGCAGTGCTGTTACAGGCAGACAGTGTGGGACATTGCATTGAAACATTAAATTTTTAATTTGTGCAACACATCATAGCTTGGCAACAAAGAGGAACGTGATGCGTGACGTCGAACAGCCGCACTCGCAAGTGCTCGGTGTCATGGTAAAGTGGGAGATGTCTCGTCGTTGTACCTATTCAACGGTCGTATTGTTTCGCGTCTTTTGTCCTTTTCTTCTGCTTAATGGACACTCCAACTCACCAATCAGATTGCAATAAACTAAACATTTGAATGATCAGGGACGGCTGGGCGCGCGATCGCCAGATCCTTTTGTTACTACCGCCCTCAGCTGCCCTTTCAACTCCACAGCAAGAACCGCAACAAGAAGATTTCGAGGAAGGGGTAAAGACATTTTTGATTAAACGGCTCGCGCATATTACAGGTTGAGAGGATTCGAAGGGCAGACGAGTACTCGGAGAATGCCGAAAGCCAGAGAAAAAAATTTTCTGTGTGCCAATTCCGGAGGGAGAACTACAAAGATGGTTTGAGAGGCCTAGGGGCCTCAACCGTGTCAGGCACGGACGGAATTCGAATGAAAAGTCCTGGAGCCTTCAACGTTTCATAAGGCTGGTGGCGACAATGCATACATGGCCGGATGCATGGATCCCAGGTCGCACCACCCCAATAACTCGATAGCTTTGGTGTGGACTCCACTTTGTAAAGTTCACCCGGTGACCTTGTCGGCTTGGTAGGCTATGAGAGACATCTTGAGTCTAGGACGAAGCTGTTGATTGTATACTGAATTCATGAAAGGATCTCCAGAGTGGGTTGACCATGCCAATGCTATGGGCGCATAAACCACATGTTGTCCGCTCCGTCGAGATCTGCTCCGTCGAGTACCAGGTACTCGTCTCGTCCTCGATAGAACTCACTACAGCAGGCCGCATGGCTGACAGCGTTACGGACAATTTTTTCCAGCCGGTTTGCAATACGGACCATCCTATAAGGACCCTCCCTATAGCGCTATCATAGTAGCGTAAACCTTCACACAACCTACCAAAATCTGAAAGTCCCCGCCGAAACAGCATCAATTTCAGTCAAATTTCCTCGATAATAACGTAAATTTTGGAATAACGTACCGATATAATCTTTCGCTGAGGTTAACCTCCACACTCACGACGGCATAATGACAAAAACGGCGAGATCAGTAGCGATCTGCACGCGCGCGCACTGCGTTTACTAGCCAGTCAAGAGCTTATACATTGCAGTATACATGTATGCATACGTATCACGTAGTCAGTGCTTTTTTCCCTGTTGTTTGACATCGCTGTAGCCTCATCGCTGTGCTTTTGCTTGTGCGTATGCAGGTTCTTACCAAACAATAACGGCAATGCAGTCAATGGTACACTTGAAACATTTTGCTTTGTTGTGTGCGTGTACATGTGTCAAGGTATCCACTTCCTCTATCTGCATAATTATGTTGAATTATTGTGTACAGTACTTCAAGTTAGCGGTGTGCATGTGTCTCTGTCTGCAATGATGATCTACATTCGACTGAGCCATTTTGACGCACATATACTATAACAAAACTACATGATGCAGGTGAATTCACTATACATGTACGATAGAACTCTATATATAGACATAAATTTTGCCCGACCCTGGAGATTGCGTCCGACCTGACTGTTCATGTGAATGGCAAGTTGTATAGTGGCAACGTTAAGGAGAATGCTACACGTAGACTTATGAAGTGGATTCTTTTCGTCTTTCTTTTATTTATTTTTTTTTATTTGGCAACAGCATAAATAGGTCATCTGAGGAGCACAAAAGTACAAGAAAAGTCGTCTGTTGACGAACAGTTTTTTTTTCAAGTTATGGACATCCTATTCGCTATACTTTCCGCCCGTGAATGCTCCTGTCAATTGCCAGAACACCTGAAGTACTAGTCATATCAAGTGGCCGAGAGGCAAATAAGTGGTGATCGTATGCGAGTATGGCAGACTGAGATGCAAATATTGAGAAAAGATTACACAATAACTGTAGCTTACTGTACAATGACCGTACAGGCAAATTTCTTCCGTTCTTCAGTTAACAGTTTACGGAAATTACGCTTATATACCCATGAAACAAGGTTTGGAGATGAAAGTCCAAAACGTCGAAGACGATTCCCTTGCAACTTTGTTGTTGATCAATTGACTCCTTCGGGAATGGAAATAACGATCAAAGACTGAGCGCTTGATGACGAGCTAGTTCGCGTGGAATTGAGTGGCTGAGTTTGCCAGCACATGTAGACGTAAGCTGTATTCTTCATTTACGAGTGAGGGCCGATGCAAGTTGTCCATCTACGTGTATGTAGATTTACGTTTTTTTTTTCTTCCCACTAGACTCCTAAGAGACATATTCAGTATATTTATAGGCCCAGGGCTGAGAGTTCGACGTCATTGCCCGTAACGGATTGTAACAGGTCGCGAGTTTATCAAGAGCGAGCGAGACAGAGAAGATTGTACAACAAAATGACGTAAAAAAGGGAAAAAATAGCAAAAAGAAAATTTGGAAGAGGAATACGGAAATAATGATTTGGCTATATTATACATGTAAGTACTGCTGCGCGTGGACACATGTACTTGTACAATGTCCACAGATCATGATGGTGGAAGGCTGCATCATTACGAGTCGAGCACGGTGGAGAGACATCGAGGATGCGCTCATACATCAGCTGGGCTGAAGCTGAAGCCCGGCTATAACCTAGGCGACAAATTCAGACCCAGTGGCAGTCCTGGGAATACAACTGTTTGCAGCTTACATCACGTGAGCGAACGTTGCCGTACCGTCGGCAAACTATTAGTTCGGGAAGTCGGTAACGCTGGAAACTCCCCGAAATGTCCCCCGAAGAGGATCGAAGCACCAGCATTCCCGGGGGTCGCCAATATAACGGTAAAAGACGACTAGAAATCTTCCCCGGACGCGGTAGCCCGCACGTACATATACATGTAAGCTGCAATCAACTGTACCAATTTCATATTGGCGATCTCCCAGGAGCGCTAGAGCTTGCTCTTCCGGGTACATAGACCAAATTTCTAGTGTTGCCACTTCTCGAACTAATCGTTTTGGGCGAGGTTCAGCAACGTCTGCTCACGTAAAGTAAGCTGCAAACAGGTGTAGATATTCCCCGGACACCCATGCCTGGGTACGAGAGTGTGGGACACACCGTCCTAGGATAAAGTGTCTAGGAGACAGTGGATCCTAGGAGTAATTGTCCTCCGGATATTTTGTCCTAGGATGAAATGTCCGCCACCCAAACGTAAGCAACCGTTGATTATGAACCCTCTATAGATCGAGTTTTCAGAATCAGACTCTGCACTTGCAAATTGTTATCCAGCTACCGGCATAGCACCTCATCCATGCTACAGTCGTCCCTCGTTAAGTACGTACCCCTTAAGTACACAAACTTTATCGCACAACTTCTTCTTGAGCTCCAGCAATTTTCTTTTTAAAAAAATGGAGCATAAGAAGAAGTTCTGCAATGAATCTTTTCTAGCAATATCCTAAATCGTTACGTAAACCTCGTTAGTACAAGGCAAGGCACGACTGTATACGTACTATCTACTTCACACTTCACAAACGTAAAATAGCGTTTAATTAAAGACGCCAACTTCGTCACTTGTCACTCACCGTCCATCGACTGGTAACTGTAGAAGGCCAGCGGCAAGAATTGTTGCAAGTCAAAACGTCCGTCAAACTAAACTTTGGGATTTTAATCTACTCGCTAATTTACGCTAAAATGAATACCTATAAAAAGTAGCCCAGAGGTACCTTGTTTGGTTACCCACTCGTAGGAAAATTTGTTGCAGGCTAGGGTGTCCCGGACAGCCTATCCTAGGATTATGTGTTCTAGGATTGTCTGTCCTAAGATAGGCTGTCCTCCTTCGGGACACTCAAACCTAAGTGTCCTATAGGGTGACACTCAGACCTGC